>RJVU01024579.1:595285-758488 GCA_003731715.1 Anabarilius grahami
TATCCATCCTAAATAGTATGTGAGATCAAAATAAGTGTGTCCCAAAGCATAGTATGTTGAAAAGAGTATGCCAAAAGTCCCCGGATGGTCTACTATTTACGGTAGATTTTCGAAGTGTGGATCCGTGCACACTATAAAGGCTAATATTGCCCACAACCCATTGCGCGTTGGACGAGGATTCAGTTCAGAAGAACTACAAATACGAGTAAAAAGTGTTAAAAACTACAAAACATGGCGGATATGCTCGATCGACGCTGAGAGGTTTGAGTGACTAATAATCAGTTCAACCTGATAGAAAATATATATTTAATATTATCTGTGTTATTTTTCATCTGCAAATACCAATGTGGACTTTTGTAAATATCCGAATGGCTATTAACTTGATCAGTTAAAATGCATCATTATGGATTAATATGAGGAGAGTTCTCCACATGAAAGACCCGCGACTGCAGATCAACGTGCTGCATTTCTCTCCGATACAGTAGGAATTTAACTAAATGAAATGTGGAGGATGTAAGATGATTGACAGGCCAGTTTACGGTGACAGGATGAGACAGAGAGCAAAGACACGATTGTATGATGTGATAGTATGTCCCAAAGCTTGTCTACTCTTTTGCTACACACTCAAAAGTATGTACTTTTTGTTCACAGAAAGAGTACATACTTTTAGGGCGTAGTATAAGTAGGCGAATTGGGACGCAGCAATTGTAAAATTAGTAAGAGTAGTATGTTAGTATTAGTAATGTGCAGTGGTGTTTTAAAATGAGGAGGCAAAGTCCTACATTTTTGTATATATCAAATGTAAATTTATGTCCCTGCTACACAATATTCCTGGTTAAATAAACATTACATAAAAAAGAGAGACCTATATTTTGGATTTTTACAGTATGTAATGTTGTATTTATTAAAACCAAATATAAATTTCATAAAGTTAGTGTTTTTACGCAATATATTATTTGTGAACTAATGTTCAGCTTTTCTTTTTAATAGTCAATTTATTGTCAGCAGTCATCAAGCCTGTGCACACTGATCAGTGGTCTCAGACGAAGATGTAGGCTACCTTTAATTTCACCATGCTGATTTCTCATTACAACCCCCCCCATTCATAATGTTTTCAGGCCATTTCAAGTTTGAATCTGACATAAAGTGGTGATATCTAAGTGACAGTTGTTTACTTACTTTTCAATTAGTCTTCCCATTAACGCCATCACTGTCTTCATTCAGGCCAATTCGACGAGAACGCGCATGAAAACGAGGCGGGATTTATCACAATGACCAATCATGTCCAACCATAACCAATCATATCCAATCAAAGCGCGATGAAGGCACTGCCTCCTCTCACGTGACTTTCCCCCATTCATTCTCAATTACCCCCCACTAAACCCACCTCACACTTTAGGGGTTCTGCTTTATTTCTACATGATAAAGGGAGGCACGAGAGACGCAGACTCCCTGCTGTAACTTCACCTGTGGGACAGTGTTTCTTTAGAAAAATTACTTTTACACTTTTTAATGTCAAATTTTGTAATATTTGCATTGTTTTATTTTGGTAATATTGATTATTTTATCATCCACAACTGACATTGGTAGGTCACATGATAATGACAACATGGCGGATGTAGTACGTACAGATTACATTCATACTACACACATTCATTCCAGAATGTACTTTTTAGCGGTCGTAAAGTGATTTATTCAAAATAATTACCTACTCAAGAGAGAATGCCATTTTGGATTAATTCTATGGACAATTTTGCCAAGTCCGCAGTTTTCCCTGCGGAATTGGGCTACTTTTACACTGTTGCTGCTGGTTGTTTTTCATGTCCGCGGGTTAAATTGACCCCAAAGGACGTGATATTTAGCCCCTGGGATGCAAATTTTACCAAGGGATCCCATCCAAAAATGCAGATTTTACCGCCGGAACTCAATTTTTACAATGGGACCCCCCCTTGAAATGCGATTAGGGCTAGTTTTGGGCTAGTTTTGAGGAGCAATTGGGCGGCACCTGGCAACCCTGCCTGTTTCCGCCACTGAGTAATGATAAAATGGTACTTGCAAATTTTTTATCTCACAATTTTGACTTTTTTCCTCGCAATTCTGAGGAGAAAAAAGTCAGAATTGCTAGACATGATCTCACAATTGTGAGAAAAAAGTCGGAATAGTGAGAAGTAGCAATTACCTTTTTGATGTTATTATTTTGTGGCGGGAAAAAAAGCTATTGCGAGATGTAAACAGAAAATCGAGATAAAAAAGTCAAAATTGCGGGATGTAAACAACAGAAATCTGAGTGAAAAAGTCAGGGTTGCGAGATATAAACCTGCAATTATGAGTTTACCTACTTACAATTGTTAAATGTAAACGCCCAATTGTGAGAAAAAGTCAGAATTGTGAGATAAGAGTTTTCAGTTAGGCCACCTTTTAAAAAAAACATTTTCCCCTTGGCGGAAACCTTGGAAAGTTTCCTTAGATCTAAAAATCGACTTATTAGCTTTTCTGCTATTCAGTTTTGCCATTTTCACAGTTTAATCAAGTAAAGTCGCTGCGTGTAGAATAAGAACTCCAAATCCCAGAATGCAGCGGCGGTTTTTTCCGGACTCGGGCTTCCACTGGGAAAGCAGCATGACGTCATTATCAAAAAACCGAGGAAACTCTGCGATCATTGTGCAACACTGGAGCCGAAAATCTGCCGAGGTTGCTGTTGGCGCTGCACGATTGCTATTATCGTTTAGATTAAGAGCCTGAAGAAAAGACTGAATGCATTCGGAATAATAGAAGCAGTGGGGTGAATCCCCTGTGTTTGGTGAGTGTAAATATGATTTAATGTGACCTTTAATGTGCAGAGCATCCTGCTATAGCTAATGGAGAACATTGTCTGCTGGTTTTATTTCATCATAAAATAAAATGCGTAGTTTCCACTATTTATAAAGGCTCTTAATAGAGAAAAAACATGATTTAGGCCACGTCTGTGTCTTTTCTCCTTCTCCTCTGCTTAGAGATATATTGCATATCAGATTTCAGTTTTCTGCTTGGAGATATTGCAGATCTTTTTCCGAGTGGGGATCAATAAAGTATTTCTTTTCTGTTCTGTGATTTTAATATCTTTTATTTTTATATAGGTTTCCCCCTACATAATGAATGCCATAATGTTTAATATGTCATATAAAGGAATAGTAAAGTGATATTGTATGTATTTTCAACATTTCTGGATCAAAATGAAATATATTTTTGCTATTCATTCTATATGAGAGTAAAAAGTTGTGCTCATGCTGTTGCATTATGCGTTTTAAACAACATTTTCAATGCAAATGAATGGCTATAAAACAAAAAAATTATGTATATGCCATAAATTGCATGTGTGCATTAAGACTCTGATCACAAACTCAATTGTCTTAATTATATATTGTTTATTTTATAAATATGAATTACATTCAAAATAAATGTGAGATAAAGTTTGTTTGCAGTGGAATTAAGGGGAGTTTATGCACATTTTCAATTGCATTTCTTTTAAGTTGCATACGCTTATATCCAGCGTCATTCTTAATCAGCTGTTGAATGAGTGTTCCCTGCATGCATGTGTGTTGACAGGCCTCTGGGAGTTGCTCTTTATTCCTTGTGTCTTTATTGCGCTCCTCTCAGCATCCTGCCATAGGCCTTGGCAACAGCAGCGCTTAAGCACATGCATAGCAGCTTCTCCTATAGCAACACTTCAGAAACAAACACAGCTAATGTGTGTGCTGAAATACAGAGGCACTGTTGATCTAATAAATTAAAGAATGGAAAGCAAAAAAAATGGTCCCCAGAGACATCAGGCGTAGTTTATTCCCTCGTTTGTTCTCAGTAATGCATCAGTGGTGTCATTGAAATGTTTGTTCTGTAAGGGCTGCTGGGGCTCTGTTACTTCAAACAGGGTTTTGTCAGAAGGATGTTGCTCAGCCGTGTGTATTTTGCATTGCAGTTTTTAACACCCACATATTATCTGCCTGTCTCTCTCTCTCTCTCTCTCTCTCTCTCTCTCTGTCTTAATTCACGTTCCCTCAGCTGAGCATGAGTATGGAGGATTATGACTACTTGTTCAAAATTGTGCTGATAGGAAATGCAGGAGTGGGCAAAACCTGCCTCGTCCGACGCTTCACTCAGGTGTGTGGAATAATTTCCTGTAATGCAGCAGCACTAGAGGTTTACAGTGTGTCTACAGAATTGACAGTCCTTGATAATTATAATTTCATAATAATCATTGCATTTAAACTTCTATATCTTGCGTTGTTTAGGGGTTGTTCCCTCCTGGACAAGGCGCCACCATTGGAGTTGATTTTATGATCAAGACTGTGGAAATAAAAGGGGTGAAGGTGAAGGTGGGTGTGACTTATTTTGAGGCAGCTGGGGGAATTTATTTAAAATAAAGTGATTATTGCTTATTCATAAAGAATTGTGAAAAGTGATATATATTTTAGTTTAGTTTTCAGTCTTTATTAAAGGGATAGTTCACACAAAAATGCAAATTCTGTCATAATAAAGTATGTAGGGAGCCCTTACTAGAACATTATGCTACTATAATATTAAAGGTTAACAAAGGAGCCCACACTATTAGCCTAATTTTAATCGCTATTTATTTTTTGATATAATAATAGACACTCAAATAACAAATTGTATGCAAACCTGTAAGCTGCACATAAGGCAGGTTTTGCATTAACTTCTAAATCTAATTATAAAATTAAGTTTTACTCCAATTCGTTGTTGAAATATAATCATTTATACACAGTGGCTGTCATTTTCACGACAGATTTATTTAAACATACATTAAATAATCAAAACATCACTAACAGGTTATGTAAAATATAATGAATTTATAGGCTAATACAGTGCATATATTAAAGCGAAAGAGTCCATTTCTCGTAGCCTGTTGTTTACAAGCTGTTTTATTGATGTCTTTCTGCCGTTGAATCACTGATTGAGCGATTACAAGAGATATGACCGTTTCAGTAAGTTGTACTGTATCTTTCAACATACCTTTAGATATACATACCTCTAGTAGGCTATTATAGAGGAAGAGATGCTTGCGCTGCCGGTTGAACTGAGGCTCCTGAACAGTGATCTGTCACGCCACATCAAAGTGCGTCAAAACGTCATTTTCTGTTTGAATTTCGTGATTTTGTGGACAGAATTTGAAGTTTGACACTTTATTTCTTATCGAAAGTAACAAAACGCAGAGCTTATTGCGATTAACAGGAGACCTTAATTGCAATGTAATGCATTCGGTACACACGTGCACCGTACCGAAAGCCCTGTAGCGAAACGGTTCGGTACGAACACGTGTACCGTTACACCCCTACTTTATAATATATTAAAAAAGACATATTTGATGAAATTGAGATATTTCTGTCCCTCCATAGACAGCTACACAGCTGACACTTTGACGCTTCAAAAACTTCATAAAGAGATCATAAAACTAATCCATATAAATCCAAATTTTCTGAAGAGACTCTATCGCTTTATTTGATTGAATTATTATCGATTGACAAGTCTGTTGATAGATTTTGGTGACATAAGTAGGGCCCTATTATTTCAGTGATGCAGAAAATGCGGACAGAATTGCAGAATCCAGTCATAAAAATTGAATTTACTGTATGTAATGTGGAATTTTATGGAATTTGTCAAATTTTTTTATGAATATATAAAAAGTAGATCAGTACACTTAAAATCAAATCGCGATATAGACTAGTGTCTGTGAATTTTAAACCGCAAAAAGACTATTTAAATATGAATCCTGCATGTTCTGTGTGAATGAATGGCGCAGACGCACGGTTTCATTTCCCCCCCACACACACACACTTGTTTTTGTGAAATGTGGGGACATTCCATAGGCGTAATGGTTTTTATACTGTACAAACCGTATTTTCGATCCCCCTACACTACCCCTACCCCTAAACCTAACCATCACAGGAAACTGTGCACACTTTTACTTTCTCACAAAAACTCATTCTGTATGATTTATAAGCCTTTTGAAAAGTGGGGACATGGGGAATGTCCTCATAAATCACCCTCTCCTTGTAATACCTATGTCATACCCATGTCATTATACACATTTGTGTCCTGATATTTCACAAAAACATGCCCACACACACACACACACACACACACTGAGGCACGTGTGATGCTAGCAGTGTTTTCAGCCTCTGTCTCCTCACTATACGAGGACATGAATGCATGAACTTCATCTCCAGAACTGCTCTGAAAGTCACTTCATGAACATTTTGCCATTTCATTTGAGAAAAAACTATTGTCATATCATAAAAGCACAGAAACTCAAAGGTCTTCACGACAACCTGTCAAAATAAAAGTTTGGTTTAACTTAAAGAAATTGTGACAGAAATATATTACTTTTGTACTGTAAAATTTAGCTACGTCTCAATTTAATAATTATACTATCACATAATAATAATAATGATGATAAATTATTATAAAAACTTTGAATAATCACAAATTTTCTTCCATATTTTAATTTTAAACTTTTAATAAACAGCTGTTAAATTGTATGTTTCATTATTTCACTTAATTAGATATGCTTTTTGATTACAAAAATGCAATATAACCATTAAAATGGAGTCCAAAAAAATTCAAATGGGGGAAAAATGGAATCCAGAAATATTGAAACGGAAAAAATGGAATTTGGAAAAAAAATAAAACTGATTTCATAGGGCCCTACATAAGGAGGATTCTTAACATGTCAAAATACATAATAAATAAAACAAAACAAAACATTTACAAACTTTCTAAACACTAAACATGTTTTTTTAGTTTTGCTTACTCCATTACAAATCCTTTTTTTTTCTTAATTAAATTTAACGGTATTCAGAACAGAACAGGAATAAAAAAACATGAGTATAAAATAAACTTAAATTATAGTGGCATTCATAATTAACAACTTATATTGTGTAATAGCAAGTCTAAACAAATTTATTTAAAGTGAAACTGAGCCTAGCATGTGAGAAATGCGCTATACAAATAAACCTGGGCTCACGTTCCTCTCTTTGCGCATGTTTTGTGTGCTTGATGTCAGTTGCATTAAACACATTTATAAAAAAAAACTTGACTTATATTCAGAACAATTGGGTGGAGTTAGCCTCTGCTATTTGCACTTGGTAAAAATAGACAATCAATCATTTCTTTTTTTAAAGTAGAAATATGACCAAACATGGAGTTGAATTGTAGAAAGCATCAGTTTAGTCCACTGGAACACTGTGACTGATTTAGCATGTGTTTTTGCATCTATACGCACCACTGAGCATTATTCCAAGTTTCACTCCACTTCCTGCTAATGAAATGGACTGAAAGCTCTAGTTTGTGTTGGGTTCTGCTAAACGTGCTAAGTGACTTCACTGATTATTTGATCCGCTCATCCCCACAGCTCCAGATCTGGGACACGGCCGGGCAGGAGAGGTTCCGCTCAATTACCCAGAGTTACTACCGCAGTGCCAACGCCCTCATTCTCACCTACGACATCACCTGTGAAGATTCCTTCCGGTGCCTTCCTGAGTGGCTGAGGGAGATCGAGCAGTATGCCAACAACCAAGTGGTGACAATCTTAGTTGGTGAGTATTCAAGCTTCAATAAAATAATTTTTCTAATTTAAAAAAATAGTTTTTGTCTTTTAGCCGTTTTTTCTCAGCTGCAGTATATAGAATGATGATGCACATTTTAAAATCAATGTCATGTCTAACACACGGTCCTCTAACGACAAAGATCATGTTTCTTTAGGATTATCAGATTAACTGTCCTACTCAATAGACCACAGGCTAATTTTAGAAACAATTGCTCAGTTGAGGAGCACACAAGTACAGTAAGCTTATTGTTTACTGGTGAATTGACAAACAACGTAATAAACCTTAAAACCATGAAATGAAAATTCACCTTATCTATTTTCTAAATGCATGTTATTGATATTGATCTTACTGTGAATAATTAATCTGTGCATCTGTTTAAAATAAAAATTCTGTCATCAGTTACTCACTGTGAGAATGAACCCTGTTGGTTCTTGTGGAAGCTCAAACATGCATGAGAATGAACCCTATTGGTTCTAGCGTGTCAAGCAAACATGTTTGAGCTTCCGTTGACCATATTTGAGTGCTCAATTTACATTCGCATATCAATGTTTATATGTGAATAAAAGCCTAAATCAAATCTGTTCATTATATAAATCGATCGTGTCCCTTCAGAAGACTTGGATTAAACCGCTCGATTCATATGGATTTAATTTACAATCTTTAGGAACGTTTTGAATCATCAAGAGTTTTGAGTAAATAGACTTTCAATGAAGAGACAGAAATATCTCAGATTTCAATAAAAAACATTAGCGTTTGTGTTTCGAAGACGAACGAAACTCTTATGGGTTTGGAACGACATGAGGATGAGTGATTGATGACACATTTTTCATTTTTGAAAAAAAAAAAAAAAACAAAAGAAAAGACCTCCTAATATTTAATCAAAATGTTCTAACTCAATTTTCCAGACTTCTCTCTGGTGATATAGGCAGGACTTCTCCAATAATTTAGTCCTCTTAAACCCCACCCCTGCAAACTCATTCATTTATTCATTGTTTATTTATAAAACATTTAAAAACAACCCAAGATTGACAAGTGCTGTACATATCAATAAATAAGGTAAAACAAACTCATTAGGCGTAATGTAAAATAAACCAATCAGAGTCTCATCTCCCATTCCCTTTAAAAGCCAGGTGCACTTGCACTATAGGGGATTTCTATTTACATGGCGGATTACAGACACCCTGAACCTGACGAGTCTGTTTAAATACATGTGTGTATTGCCACAATTGGTCAAATAATTAGCCAATTTCATTCGTCATTACTGCAAATAGGTAATTCTGACACATGCAATGACTATCCATTATATCATGTAGGCATTTTTTATCTTTATGTACACAATAATAATCTTTTACATTGTAATCCTTTTATTTTTAATATTTGGCATGTTTGTGTTCTGCTGCGCGTCCTTTTGTTTGTAACAAGCAGGGTGTACGCGCGTTGTGCACCCACCTATAGGCGCATATTACTAATGCGCCCTTTAAATAACAAAAAAATATTGCGGCATTGACTTTAGACCAGGTTTTTGTTGGTCAATGGCACAGTCTATTTTAGTCGCCTCAAAATAGCAACACGCCAACAATGCACCTGAACACACCTCGCTTTCAGACCAGCGCGCCCATGGGCGAACAGATGGGTGCGAATGCATTTGCTATTTAAACAACGCAGGACGTGAAAATGATAACTGCGTCGGGCTGAAACTAGCCAAAAACACTTGCGTTGCGACTGGTGTCTGTATATGACTGTGGATGTATATGACCCTTAATAATAGATGATGCTTTACAATGAACTCTGTTAGAGAGCTACATATGGCAATTTATCTGTTCAATAAAAAAAACTTACTCACCTGTTGAGTAATAAAAACGCATCTCTGCATCACTTTTACATTTCAAATCCCTCAGTTCTTGCCATCTCTGAAAAGCCAAACCAATGTTGATTCTTGTTTTATTACGAGCTCTGTCGTGTTCTATTTTAGCCAGCAGACTCTCCTCTGTTCGTCGTTTGTTTAAAATGGGTGATTCCCCGGAGGTTGGAGATTTAGCTGCTCCATGTCAGCCTTTATTGCTCGTTATGACAACTAACTTATGCCACGCCCACACCATAAACGCGTCAAAGTAGCCGGGGCAACTTTTTACAGATATGACGAGACACGCACAGGCGAGTGAAGTATGTACACAATTTCCCATGAAAACCGTCCCACTATGTTTAAAATATAAACACTTGTAATATAGGCTTACCTTAGTGAATCAGGGTGGGACAAAAAATTTTTTTGGAAGGATTGAATATGTATTGATTCATTATTTAAATTCTTTTAATTTTGAACAAAAACACTTTTGCCAGGCATCGCAAAAAAAAAAAAAAAAAGATTGAACCACAGCATTTATTTGTTTTGTCATGAACTCACGCTCATTTGCCTCCATTTCTCCACAACTCAAAATCCGGCCAACGATATTATAGAACCAATTCTCTACGTCGCTACTTCCGTTTCACCTCGATTTTAATGCTGAGAGTTTCATAACATCTGTGATTTACAAAAAAGTTTATCAGTAAAATTTCGTATACTTGCTGGTTAAGGTTCTCATGCAGATGTAGGAAATTGTCTATCAACATTAATACATTTTTGGAGCTGTTAAATAATCAAACAGCTTGTTAACACAGAGCAAACTGACTTGCTTACATTAGACCTTTTAGCTGTCAACATACAGTATGTTGGATGTCCTTGTCACCAGAGCATTTGAGCCCTGTTCACTGCTATTGTTGTTCACAGGGAATAAGATAGACTTGGCCGATAGGAGAGAAGTCCATCGGCAGCGAGCGGAGGAGTTTGCGGAGGCACAGAGCATGCTGTACCTGGAGACCTCCGCCAAAGAATCGGACAACGTGGAGAAGCTCTTTCTGGATCTGGCCTGCGAACTGATCCGCGAGGCCAAGCAAAACACATTGGACAACAACGACTCCACCCCCATGCCCGGAGAAGGGAAAAACATCAATTACTTGAGTTGCTGCAGCATGAACTAAGTAGACTTGGCCTCCATGTCTGGCTGAGGAGGACGCAACATGGATTGCATACAAAGTGGTTGTATTGTTGGTGACCACTACGTAGTTGCAGTGGTTCCACTCTGCCACTGTTGTTGACGTCTACTTCTTTTACCCTTCTTAAATCCCTGGGTATTTTAAAACTTGTATTCGGGAAAAACATGATAACAAGATGATGCTGCTTTTAAAGAGGTGGGTCTGAAGCTTCTAGATGCTTTTGGACCAGAAAAAGGGCCTCGTTACACAATAATGCTTGCTAGTAGGTCAGACAATGAGATTTTCTACACTATACAATGCAACAGTTGGGATTTCCCTGCTGACTCGAGAGCCAATGTATTTGTCATATTAGAGATTTGTTTTCAGCCCTAATCTCACCCACTTAAAGGACTAGTTCATCGAAAAAATTAACATTCTGTCATCATTTATTCACCCTCATGTCATCCCAAACCCTTATTACTTACTTTGTTCTGTGGAACACAAAAGAAGATGTTTTGAAGAATGTTCACGCTGCTCCCTTCCCGAATGAAAGCATACAGTGACCAAAGCAGTCCATATGACTTGTGTGCTATAGTTCTTCTATAAGTCTTCTGCTATACTTCTATAAGTCTTCTGAAGCCATATGATGCTTACAGTTTGGAATGAAATGAGGGTGAGTAAATGCTGACAGAATTTTCAATTTAGGGTGAACTGCTCCTTTAAGACTCATTGCCACAAAACTGGTGTGTTGACATGCACATTTATTACTCGCACAAAATGCACTTCTTGATGATTGCTTGCGAGATCGTTTGAGGTTGCTTATGCATGCTTTTTTTTAATGAAGAAGTCAACAATGCAAACAGACAGCCAGCTACCTTCAATAATCTGTGACAGGAAGATGCGAAGTAAAACACCCTCATTTATTATGCGAAGAATATAAAATACCCTTACTGCTCGGATGGAAGTCTGGCTGTTAATACTCAATGAAGGCCATGTCATTTTGATAAGTCACAGCAAAAACCCAATGTGCCTCTGCCATTTCCATCCTGTCAACATACATTACATAGCACCCCGGGGAATCTCATGTTTGGGTCATATTTCTCCTAAAAATATGACTCAAATCATGTCAGTATATTGGTCTGGATGTTTAATTGTTCTCATTACTTTAAGAATAATTCTCATTAGATTCGCAATACAGTTAATTGGAATAATCATGTCCAGACACAGTTATATATATTTTTATTTCTTCTTTTTTTTTTTCTTCACAGTATAACATATTCTACCATAACATATACATACTTTAAAATTTACTTTTTTATTTTTGCATTACAGTCACTAGAACAGGTAGGGAAAATGTGCATAATTTTTTTATAGAAATTAAGCACACTGTAAAAATGTTATTGTTCACAAAACATTTTCTTTGCAAAATTATGATTAAGATTTCGAAGTGAAATACACAACCGTTCAAAATTTTGGGATCAGTAAGATTTGTTAAAAAAGAAAAAAGGTGCAATGTGTACAATTTGGGAGGAGCTATTGACAGAAATGCAATGTAATATACATAACTATGTTTATGTATGTGGTTCATAAAGACCTTACATAATGAGCCGTTATGTTTTTATTGCTTTAGAATGAGCCATTTCTATCTCCATACACCGCGGGTCCCCCTCCATGACAAGTCGCCATTATGCGCCGGCATATTTCTACAGCAGCCCTAAACGGACAAACACTACAGAGCGCGTTTCGTCACTATGTTGCTGTTCTTTTAAATCGTTCGTGTTTTTAGAGGCAGCTTGCATCGTCACTACGTTGAATTCGCACGAAGTAGTAGTAGTCGACTAGTTTATTAGAAGCAGAGACCGGTCTTTGTTAGAAGTAAGAAGAAACAGCATTGCTTCACACAGCTATTCTGCTAACTCAATCAACGACATCTTTGTGTTCTGTCGGCCAGACGGCCACCGTAGCTTCAGTGTGCGCCGTTAGTTGCAGTGCGCAACCTCACCGCTAGATGCCGCTAAAATTTACACAATGCACCTTTAATACTTTTATTCAGCAAGGATGCATTAAATTGATAAAAAAAGTGACAGATTTAAATTTCTATTTCAAATAAATGCACTTTTGATCTTTTTTGTATTCATCAAAGACTCCAGAAAAATATGTATCAGTTTCCACAAAAATGTTAAGCAGCACAACTGTTTTCAACATTGATAATAATAAGAAATGTTTCTTCAAATCAGCATATTAGAATGATTTCTGAAGGATCATGTGACACTGAAGACTGGAGTAATTCAGGAATAAATTACATTTTAAAATCTATTCAAACAGTCATTTTAAACTGTAATAATATTTCACAAAATGACTGTGTTTAATCAAATAAACACAGCCCTGATGAGCACAAAAGACTCAAAAACATTACAAAATCTTACCGACCTCAAACGTTTGAATGGCGTGTTCTTGACAGGTTTTATGAGATCTACCGGTCCAGACATTTTTAGTGGCTTTGCACATTATATGCTAAAACGTAAATGTTATAATGCACTGTCTAAAATGCTTATTTCATTCCATATTAATAGTTTGTTTTTCCTAGGAATACTCCTGATTCCCATGTGGAGATATTCTGTCCTCTTACGCATTATTACATATTACAAGAACTGAAATATACCAGGATGCTTTGTAGTTAATTGAGTCCAGCTTTAGTATTGTAATAACCGTAGCGATGTTTAAAGCTTTTGGCACCTGAGAGGCCAAGAGAACAGTGCGAGTGTGTAGTTTTTGCGTGAATGAGAGATATCATGTATTCCATAGATGTTTCAGTGAGTTCTTGCACAAATGGTCTTTGTGTTTCAGTGCATTATATGGAGGAGAAGGCGATGGAGTTGTTTAACGGTGTGATGCAGTGGTTCTGATTTCTCTTCTGGAACTGTGTTGTGCATTTTAATGACTTTTAAACAGTTGGAACTTGAACCTCCAACCTTGGCTGTGCTGTAAGGTTGTTTGCACCTGTGTCATTACAATGGAACTGTGAATCTCCTCTTTTATAGACTGTCAGTATTTTACTTGCTGCTACAGAGCTTTTTCCTTTCCTTTTTTTTTTAACAAAATTGATGGAGTTACATCTAAGGTTTTAGATGCAGCGTGCTTGGTAATAATGATGATTCAATGATTTTGTTTAAAATGATTTTATTAAACGCTCAGCAAAATCCAACACTAAACAATGTTTAACTTGAGGACCAATTGATTTACCTTTTTTTGGTTGTTGCCAATTACTTTTCAGTATAATGCATTTTCCTCATATTTACGCATAGCTGCTTATATGATATTAAGCTTTTCTATTAACATTTTATTTTAAAGTGATAACCTTTTCTAGTTTTGTATAAACTGTTTTCTTTCTATGTTACATGACGTGCCATGCACAGTATTTTCTCTGTCAGGTATTTTTGTCTAGTTTTGTTTTACAGATACTTGCCATATTGTAATGTGTTGCATTATGTACCAATGGGACTCTCTAGAATAATTTCTTTTCTATGTTAAAGGCCATAATTTTCAGTATAAGTTGTATTACTAAGCGCTTAATTTTTCTGTATGGAAAATGTTATTATGTCCGTGTCATTATGTAAAGACAATATTCATCAAGGAGTAACAGTCTTTTGTCTAGTGAAGATGAAACTCAATTCTTTCGCTGTACATTTATGTGCTTTCGGTAAATAAGTTGTGAAGCGTCATATGTGATACATTTATCATAAAGAGACAAACCCCACGACTGCAGCAATTTAGTATTGCGAATATGTTTTCTTGAGCAATTCTGTTTGTGTAACTTTGTGTTTTAATTCTCAGCGTATAGACTGCAAGTTAATACATTTCTCCAAATAAACATGGTTATGACACTATCTGTGTTGTCATTGTGGGAATAAGTAAAATATTTGTGTTGATTATATTTTCTTTACAAAAAAAATTTGTAAATCTAAGTTATATTATAATATAAAAATTATATTATATATATATATATATTAATTAGATATTAATTAGAGGGACACCATATAAATGTATCATGATTTTACAGTAATAAGAAACTACAATAACCATGAGGCATCGCGCCGACCACGTGTTTACAACACGGAAGCACATTGAATCGTTAAATGAAGTTAACAAAACATGCCGTTTATCGACAGAAACAATAGACATAATCCGCTTTGAGTGAGCACAGAGACAGAAAGACACTCTTAATCACTAAACACACATGGCGAACAGATTTAGCAAGTGAATTCTAAAATTGTCTGAAGTTTGAGACATTAAAACTACGGTATTATCTGTCTTTTAAGGCGTTACATTGTATCTCTGTGTTTTTTATTTAAAAAATTTTATTATTCATTTATTTTACTGTAGTTGAAAAGTTTGCGTCACGGAATAACAACAACGAGTCATTTGACATCCTTCCTCGTTCCGCGTATGCAAATGATCCATCGCTTCATATTTTCAGATGACCTGTGACTGGACTCACTCATTCAGCCATGAGACTGACCAGCACTGCTCTGCTCTTCCTCCTCCTCGTCAGCTGTAATGCACTGGCTCTTAAACCGCAGCTCTTAGGCAGACACACCGTCCAAACCGACTCTCATCACAGATCTGTCTCATACAAAACTTTCTATTTTGATCAACAGGTAAGTGTCTTATTGATTTCATTGCTTGTCTTACCTGACTGTTTATTCTTGGGCATAAGAAATCACAATTTTTAATTGGACTTAAATGCATGTCAAGACATAACTTTGTTTAGAGATCACTGAAATTGTTTTTTTGTGGTAGATACAGGTTATTTTTTATGTTAATTGTACGATAAATATGATTTTCCCCAGAAAAAACTAATTAAAAGAAGAGTAAAATTAAAAAAACTGAAATAATTTATGCATGATATATCAGACAACCGTATCGGTATCGACCCAATTTATTTTTTATCATTATCGGCCCAATAAGAAAATTTGGCTGACATATCAAAGCAGATAAATAATGGATTATTCATCCTTCAGCTGAGACACTTCAGTTGCGCACTGTCCGCCATTATGGTTTTGAATTGCTTGAAATATGATTGGAGTCACTTCAAAAAGGAAAATGCAATGTACAGCGCAAGTCTGTCATATAGGCTACATAATATTATAATATTATAATTTTGTGCTTGGGACATGGCTTTTAATGGTGAAACTTTTTTTTTTTTCTAATCAGACTCTCAAAAACTCTATAAAAATTTGGATTTAGATTTACCGGCCAATATATCGGTTATCGACTTTGAAATATAACAAATTATCGGTTGTCAGTATCGGCCAAAATGTTCATATTGGTGCATCCCTAAATAAAAACATAATATGCATCTTTGCATATTATTTTGCAAACAACTTTCTGTTTTCATTTCATAAATAAAATGGTATAAACAACAACAAAAATAATAAATAATCATAACAATAACAATCATTTGTTTTATTTGTATTTTTATCATTGTTGTTTATACCATTTTATCCATGCAAAGTTGTTTGCGATCTAAATGGTTGCAAATTTATTTTCATCTATTTTGTGTGTCTACTGTTGTACATAAAATGTTGCACTTTATGAAAATAACCAATGAAGTACAAAAGAGTAAATATCTATAAAATCGAATATATTTGCACTGCGATTACAAGTACAAAAATAATGGTGTAAGATTTGTGTTTTGTAAATATTAAAATATGAAATCATTGAATCATTCATTCAGCCGATTCGTTCAAAAGACTGATTCATTCAGGAATGAAGCAAGTGAGCATCTTTATCAGTGAGCCATTGAATCAGCGACTCACCCGATTTATTCAAAAACACAGATTCATTTAGTAATGAAACACTTATGAGTGTTGCTCAAAGATGCACAATGGCTGTACTTTCAATAATAATAATAACGATAACAATCATATGTCTTGTTCTTAATATTATTATCTTTATTATTATTATTGTGTATACCATTTTATGTGATTTATGGTACTGTAATACATTAAATAAGTAAATAAAACTCACCAAATAGTACAATTTATCAATGCACTCAATAACCAATGAAGTACAAAAGAATAAATATCTATAAAAATAGTGGTTACATCGAGTACTGTCTTTCTCTAACTTTGATCTTGTAATCAGAATCTCATGTGACAGTTTTCAAGCTTGTCAGCAGCTCATTTATCAGAGTTGTAAACCATTGTCATTGCAATCCACTCTTGTCAATCAGAAACTCTTGTGATAGATCACATCACCAGGCCTCATTTTGCAGTCCACAGCAGTTTTATCTGGATCTGTGGCTGCTCATTAACTTACAACTGGGCTTCCTTTAAGGATTTCCTTTATTTGATGTGTGCATAATCTGTGCCGTTCTGCTCTGTATTGTGTCTGCAGGAAATTTCCTTTTCCTTGTGGCCCCCGCAGAATAATAGCAGATCCTTTACCCTTCTGGGATCGGTCCCGTGTGCAGAGGCATATGTTGGCAGTCTGCCCGTTTTTCACTTGATTTAACTGAAAGTGAAATGTTGAAAGTCCCTTCATTTTGTATTTGTGTGTCAGTTCCTGATGGTGTTCTAACATGCATTGACTAAAAAACATGTTTCTTTAGTATATAATATTGAAAGGGTGGTATGATGCTACCTGTTATTTAATAATTTACGTCTCGGAGACATTTAATCTCATTTTCAACTTGAAGAGTGGCTTAGCAGTTAATCTTTTACATGCTGTCCGTGTGAAAAGCTGACACAGGAAAATCCCTGCGTCTAGTTTTAGACAAAAACAATCCTGTTATGCTGTACTCTGAGTCTAATTACTTCTTGACCGGGACACACCAGAGTGAAGGCAATTGTTTCTCAGTGTCTGTTCAACTCATCCTCTGAGCCGTCAGGAAGATTAGGCTCATTTCCTGGCTTTCTTGCTCCTCATTGTCTTGGTTTTGTCCTTGTCAGCGCTTAATATGCCTTAAACGGTAGCCTTCAGTTGTAGCAGCGCAGATGAGGTTGTTAAAATGAGGATCTAGAAAGAATATAAAATACAAACTGTAGAGGAAATGAAACATGGTCCATCTGTGGTTCATTTCACATTCCTGCTCGAGTTGAGCTGCAGTCTGTCGTGTTTTAATTCTCTTTGTTGAGCGGTTGGCCAGTTGTCGTGGGATATCCTTTCAGCATCTGTTGCTGGCTGTGGATGATGAAATGGAGAGCATTGTTTGATAAGCAAACAAGTGCAAAGCTGTGTTCAAATCTATTAGACAGTACAAAAAGCATTAATGTGTACAAAATAGGGGTACGATATCTCAATATTTTCTAATTGATGATACGTTGACAATATTTTGCCATGTCGTGATCTTTTTTGGTGATCTTGTGGGACGACGGATCACTGAAGTGCATATATTTTGCTAAATATATGCACTATATTCTATATGCATTGTATTTTTACTTAACCTGTTCTTTAATATTCAATGTATATATTTGAATAAATCCATTTTATGACAGCCACCATTTAAATGTTTATATTTAAAAAAAAAAAAAGAAGAGTACAATACCCTCCAACCGTCAGCCTGCTGCGAACTTTGACAGCGAGTTGAATGGAAAGCTTACTTTTCTACATACAATCAATTGACCCTTTGCTGGGAGTTTGATTGACAGGCGATCTAACCAATTATAATGCAGAATCAGCCGTTATGTCTGACAAAGCAGTCAGGGGAGTTAGTAGATTAACGTTGGTGGACTTGAACTTAAATTAGTGTGTACTGACATCTTTCCGCGGTTGAAACAACATTCCTTCTGATGTTCATTATTTTTTAAATTTTTTTTTGATGCTATAGATTAACTAGTAGGAAGAGATGATCGGCTCACGAGCCACTTGAACTGAGGCGCTACAGCGATCTGTCACGACACATTCAAGAGCCGCAAAATACTATTTATTGTTTAAATTTCTTTAAAAATTACAAAATTAGAAATTTGCTTTGGCAGTGTCGTCTTTAGCCTACTCCGCAATGTATTTTTCACTGTGTGAGAACATGATGTGTGGCGTGAGAGTGGCATGGCTTGTCGGACATAGCAACAGTAACAAAAGGGGGCGGGTCTTTGTGAACAAACAAGCCACGCCCTCTATTTTGCTCATTCAATATTCTGTCTCACTCTGATAATACATCACAACTTCCGGTTCACGGTGACTTTAATATTATAATGTTGTACCAGTTGGGTTTTCCTGTATAGTTTACACACGTCCTCATTTTGATGATTTAGATGCGTTCCTGGGGTCAACATATTTTGTTGATCCTGGAACAACATTCCTGTCTGAAAATTTTGTCCTAACCATAACCCTACCCCTAAACCTAACCCTACTCATAACTTATCCCTAAAATCAGAGGGAAATGATAGGTGAATAACACTGATATAGAAGCACCGAACCCTGATTGTAAGCCTAAACTTGACATAAACTGTAAACTTGTCCCTCAAATTTGATTGGTTGAATGGAATGTTGTTCCAGGATCAACAAAGATGTTGTACATGGCGAAATCAGGTTAGTTGAGAGGTATTTTTTCTGTATCTGATAGGCCCCAAATTAATCGATATTGAATCAGATCAAAATTGAATCAAATCACAGCTTGTGAATCGAAATCGAACTGTGAAATTTGTGTCAGTGCCCAGACCTAGACTAGGTGGCAATAATTATTATTTTTTTCACTTGTTAGGACGTCCTGCCAAGAAGACTCCAACTTCATTGATCATACGGTTGCAAAGTTATTATAGTTTTTCAGTTGTAGCACCCCCTATTGGCAAAATTTTACGAAACCTTTGCGTGTTCAGAATGTCCTGTTGTCTTGGTGTGTCAAGTTTAGCAACTCTATGTCAACTCGTAAAAATTTTGCTATGCAGTTGAGAGACCAGAAGTCTACTGAAGCATATATTAACATAAGCTGCGTCCCAATTCAGAGGCTGCATCCTTCAAAGGCAGCATTCGAAGGCTGATTGTGTCAGCGGTGTGACAAAGGCTGTCCCAATTCGAAGACTCCTTCAAATGCAGCCTCGAAAAGCGTCCTTTGTGTCCCAGACAATGAAGAATACAACAGATGGATCTTTCACGGCCTAGTCTACTCCAGAATTCATTAACCTGTTCAACTGCTCGTTAATGCAAATATCTATTCAGCCAATCACATGGCAGCAATTCAGTACATTTAGGCATGTAGACATACAGTGTTTTCCAAACGAGATATATCGCCCTCCGAAGGACACTTCGGAGTGAAAACAATCATGGCCACCATATTGAAGGGTCGTTCCAAACCGAAGTGCTCAAAACTGCCCACTTCAAAGGGCCCTGCGGAATGAAGGATTTCGAAAGGTACAACTGATGGACACTTCGGGCCCCCATGATCCTTTGCACAGGGAAGTTGTTTGACGTCACAGAATAGGAACAGGAGGTTTGGAGTTCGATTTTACCTATAAATGTATGTATAGTATTTTTCTATACTACTGCAATATTTATTCGAGTTAGATTTGGTACATTATTATGGTCAAAATGACATTGCACTTCAACAAAAATACTTTACAGCTGGTCAAGATGATCTGCTGAAGTTCAAACTGAGCATCAGAATGGGGAAGAAAGGAGATTTAAGTGACTTTGAACGTGGAATGGTTGTTGGTGTCAGATGGGCTGGTCTGAGTATTTCAGAATCTACTGGGATTTTCACACACAACCATCTCTAGGGTTTACAGAGAATGGTCTGAAAAGGAGAAAATATCCAATGAGTGGCAGTTCTGTGGTAGAAAATGCCTTGTTGATGCCAGAGGTCAGAGGAGAATGACCAGACTGGTTCTAGCTGATAGAAAAACAACATACTCAAATAACCACTGGTTACAGCTGAGGCTCAGAAGAGCATCTCTGAGTGCACAACACATCCAACCTCGAAGCAGATGGGCTACATAAAACTTAAAATCATGTATTACAGGATTAGTTTATTGAAAAATGAAAATTCTAGAGTAATTTACTCCCTGGCATGTCTTTTGTAATATATGACTTTCATTTTTTTGTGAAACACAAAAGATATGAGGAAGAATTGTGAAACTGCTCATCCCTAAGTAGGGTAAATGATGCCACAGTTGTCAGGCAACTTAAATTTACATTACAAAGCTATCAGAAGACTTTGGATGTAGTGCATGATTCATATAGACTACTTTTATAGAGCTTTTTTTTGAGCCTGACAGCCCCTGGCCACTATCCACTTTCAATGTAATTGAAAAGAGCAACATAAATGTTCATCAAAACTTGTGTTGAGATTGAATAAATAGTGCAAGAATTTTAATTTTGGGGGAACTTTCTCTTTGAAGGCTGTTTTAGCAGCCGGAAAATACCCAAAGCTTTTCTGCAGATCAGGTTCTTCTTAAAAGACACTGTAAAAGATTTTACACGTGATAAAGTAAGTTACAAAACAAGCTATGTGACACTTCCACATTTTGACATGAAACAGGTAGTAGATGGATTTACTCTCAATTCCCATTCCAGTGTTGTGCATTTGCTTTTTAAGTTTCTAATAACCAGAAGGGGGCGCTGCATTTCTGAATCACTGTGAACACCATGTCCATGATGTGACTCATTTAACCTCTGCAGCCAAAATCACATGCTTTGTTTTCAAGTTATGAGATTGTGTTCAGTTCTCAAATCTGTCATAGTCATTTTAAAGCTTATGATAAATATGATATCATTATACATGTAATTTCACAATAGAATAAGGATACTGTATAATAAAAGAAACTACACTACCTTTCAAAGTTTAGGGTCATTAAGATTTAAAAAAAAAGAAAAGAAATTAATACATTTATCCAGCAAGGATGCATTCAATTGATCAAAACTGATGGTAAAGACATTTATAATGTTACAAAAGATTTCCATGTAAAATAAATGCTGTTTTTTTTTAACTTACTATTCATCAGAGTCCTGAAAAAAAGGATCACTGTTTCCACAAAACATATGAAGCAGCATAACTGTTTTTTTCAGTAATAAGAAATGTTTCTTTAGTATCAAATCAGCATATTAGAATGATTTCTGAAGGATCATGTGACACTGAAGACTGGAGTATTGATGCTGAAAATTCAGCTTTGCATCATAGGAATAAATTACATGTGAATTTATTATCAAGTAGAAAGCAGTTATTTTAAATAATATTAATAATATTTCACAATATTACTGTTTTACTGTATTTTTAATCATATAAATGCAGCCTTGGTGAGCAGAAGAGCTTTCTTTTAAAAACATTACAAAAAAATCTTACAGACNCTGTTTCCACAAAACATATGAAGCAGCATAACTGTTTTTTCAGTAATAAGAAATGTTTCTTTAGTATCAAATCAGCATATTAGAATGATTTCTGAAGGATCATGTGACACTGAAGACTGGAGTAATGATGCTGAAAATTCAGCTTTGCATCATAGGAATAAATTACATGTGAATTTATTATCAAGTAGAAAGCAGTTATTTTAAATAATATTAATAATATTTCACAATATTACTGTTTTACTGTATTTTTAATCATATAAATGCAGCCTTGGTGAGCAGAAGAGCTTTCTTTTAAAAACATTACAAAAAAATCTTACAGACACCAAACTTTTGAACAGTTGTAGTAGTTTTTAACACAAAATATAAAAACTGTTACTGTTAAATTTAAAAAGAAAATACACGTTTAAAAGATTTAAAGTAAAATATAAAAAATTAAGTAAAAAAAATTTTAATTAGCTTATCATTTTGTATTATTAATATTATTATATTTATATTATTACATTTATTTAATAAGACAGTGCATGTACTGTCATGATAAAATATTGTTGAAATGTTTCTGAGTGAAAATGAAATTAATAGACTTATAAATGATGTAAAACGGCCATTTTCTCGAGCTCGAGGCTTCAGACGTAACAGCTTACACAGAAAATAACTCACTAAAGCATGTGAATATAGCTGACACTCGTTTGACCTGCGGCCAGGCTCTGACTGCTGTTGAATGAATGTAACTGTGAGTCCTTTTGCTGTCACTGGCTCATAAAATTTCTGCCTCTTTTGTTGCCAACGGGAGGAGAAAGAGGGTATTTACAAAAAAACAAAACACTAGAGAGAACATTCTTTATTAAGTGTTGGGTGGGATTCAAGAAGAGCGAGAACTGTTAAGAATTGCAGCTCTGGGAAGACATTTTAACATTCTTTTTACTCCTTCCCTCAAACTTGGAGAATTTATGGAAATGTAGAAGACAGTGGACGAGCTCTGAACCGGATGAATGGATATCACAATTCTGCTGAAACCGGAACTAATGTGGCATCCCTGACGCTGGCGCTAGATTTTAATACAAATTGAGGCTAATTATCCCTCCATCCTGCTCTGAGGTTTCACGCTCATAAATATGAGATGGCTGAAAGCCAGAAGATTGAGGAGAACACCCAGGAATAAAGACAGTGTTGTATCGTTATTGTATGTTAAGCACAGACAGCCTTTAAAAGTGGTTATGCTTAAAACAGCAGCGAACATTAGTAAGGATTTGGTCCCAATTTTTATTAGATGTCTTTAACTACTTAGCACTTATGTCAAAAAAAGAAAATTGTTAGGTACAGTGTTCTTACTGTGATCATGTTGTTCTGCAAAACACTTGTGCTGCTATTGATGTGGGATACGGGTAATGTTAGGGACAGGTTTGGTGGTATGGGTAGGTTTAAGGGTGGTTTAAGAGGTAAGGAAAGGGTCAACAGTGTAATTATAGATGTAGTTACATAAAACATGTATCACAATATACGTATGTATGACATTGTATCAAATGATTAAATGTTAGTACATAGAAGTTAAAGACACTTAATATAAAGTGGGATCAAAAATATAATACCCTGATTTAATACCCCCGAATATGAAATTATATTTTACATAAAGAAAAAGTGGCCTGTTTTAAAGTGTAACTTCGCCGATTTTCAAACTGCTTTGCATTGTTACAATGTTGGTAGTATTTTAATGAACAATGTTTTCTCTGTGTAACCTGGACTGAGAAATTCATGTTTATTTGTCAGCAAAAGTATCCCGGATGATGCAAAATAGCAGTTTTTTTTAGTTTTTCTCCTTTGTTTCACCTAAACACTGTGTTCGTGGTCATCCAATTTGAAATGTTGACTACAAACACAGAGGGTTTTCAGATTTTCTGCCAAGGCGTTCTGTCCTTATTCATGATTCTTTGCAGCCTTTAGTCTCTGACTACAACACGCTGCTGGATCCTTCACTGGAAACCGAAAGTAACTCACTCCTGCTAAACGTTTACTCTTTGAGTTCTTGCACCCCGAGACAATAGAAGTAGACACCATTATGCCTAAAAGTTTGCTAAGAAGTATTTCCTACTAAAGCGATGCAGTATTTGACTCTGGAAGCGTATCCATAGCAAACTGGTGGGAGTGGCCTTGGACGGCAACATGCCCAGTGCATTATGGGTGTTGAAGTTTTCCTACATATTTGGCAAAAGGGAAGACAACAGCCTATTTTCTCTGTTTTCTCTAGTCAGGTAGGTGTAAAAAAAAAAATCGCCTTTCTACTGAATAGGCAGTCAAGTTTTATTGAAAGCCCATTTTGTCAAGTTGCATTTTGACATCTTTTGCATGACAAATTACATTAAATGTAATTCAATTAATATTTCATAGAGATTCTCTTTTCTTTTTTAACTAAAAGCAGTTATTTTTGTGTGTCTTAATCAGAGTTATTTTATTACAGATTGACCATTTTGGCTTTTTGGAGAATGGCACGTTTAAGCAGAGGTACCTTCTCAACGACCAGCACTGGCACAAGGAAGGAGGCCCAATCCTGTTTTACACGGGCAATGAAGGAGACATCACATGGTTCTGCAACAACACTGTAAGTATGCATGTTTTGAACAGCTCTTAGATATGAAGAGATGGTAGAAAACCTTCTCTGTGACATAGGGATTGTGGAACTGACAAAACAGGGAGCTATTTTGCCAAGCAGAGAAACAGTTATTATCCATGCATAGAGTGCAACTGCCAGGTTCCAGAAGTAAAAATCTCATTCATTTTCTCTATAGAGGATTTTTTTTTTTTTACAATTCATAAACCTTTAAACACAGACCTACTGTGAAATACGAGGTTGTTAAGCAATGATGTATGCTTTTGTTGAAGCCATCAGCCCACATGATTTCCACATATTTTTCAAAATAATCATGTTTAACGACACAATTCCTGGTGGAAAAACTACATTACCCATGATGTGCAAGAACAACACTTTAGTGCCTAAACACTTCCATGAAGCACTGTGAATGACATTGAGTCAGTTTTCCTACACTCTTGAACTACTTAAATATTCATTGAGTACACAGTCTTGTATCTTTCTCTTTTTGTCTTTTACAAAATCCCTACGGGAAAAATAAATGGGAAAAGTACTTCCGGGAACCAAGGATGCTGAAAAAGTAGTGGTGCACTGTTGCACTATATTCTGTTTAGTGACGCAGATATTATGAACTTCAACTTTAACAGTTGATGATAATAATAAACAAACACAGTGTCATTAGATCATCAGTATCAGCATAATGTACTTCAGAATTACAGCATTACGAAAAATACTAGTATCGACAAGTCTGTGAAGCTGAACATTTGAAATATTACCATCCAGAGGACAAACATTTTGTAAAAGTTTAAAATGCTAACTTTTAGTAAAAATAGAAGCTCCACATCTAAACCTCTGCTTCTTCCCAAGGGTTTCATGTGGGATGTAGCAGAAGAGCTGGGAGCCATGCTGGTTTTTGCTGAACATCGCTACTATGGAGAGTCCATGCCGTTCGGCGAGGAGTCTTACAGCGTGAGTCAAGACCGCTGCTCATGTCGAGCAATAAGGGTCATTAAGCAAACACCGTCCTTGACCTTCTGGACTTGTCTTTCCTTTCCTCCAGAATGCAAAATATCTGAACTACCTGACCTCAGAACAGGCTTTAGCTGACTTTGCAGTGCTGATCAAAGCTCTGAAAAAAACCGTGCCTGGAGCTCAGAAGAGTTCAGTCATCGCCATCGGCGGCTCCTACGGCGGGATGCTGGCGGCCTGGCTGAGAATGAAGTATCCCAGTGCTGTTGTAGGGTGAGTGTTTGCCGCCTTCACGTTTGTATATGATATTATAATATATTGATATTAAATTGATTTTCATGTAATATTTTATACATATTATTATTATTATATACATATATTCTACACATATATTCCAGAACATTAATAATAAGTAATAATGAAACAAATATTATATATAAAATGAGATATACACTACTATTTTAGGGTCGGGTTTAAGGTTGAAAGAAGTCTCTTCTGTTTACCAAGGCTGCATTTTTTTATTCAAAAATAAAATAAAACACTTAATATTGTGAAATATTATTACAATTTAAAATAACTGTTTTCTATTCTAATATATTTTAAAATGTAATTTATTCCTGTGATGGCAAAGCTGAATTTTCATGTTGTGAGTTTTCACCCGCCATTAATTCTAACCCTGTATATATTAATCTACGAAGAAATGAAGATGACGCTGCAAATGTTTTATAAACACTCAACGTTCACGGCTAGTGTAGTTTTCTAAAAGTGAAATATCAGTCTATTAAAACTGCATAAGTTCAGTATATGCATACTTAATGGGGAATCTAGCCGAGAAACTTAATAATATCATGCATTTAGAAAGGCTTAAGTATAGTGTGTAACCATGTGTTTAATTAAGGAAAGTGAAGTAATTCAGCTGAGAGGTTCATGACTATTGGTTGATTTTTCTACTGTGAAATGGGATGAGATCAGTGATTGTGACCTTCTGATGTTTCCAGCGCTCTTGCCGCATCCGCTCCCATCTTGCAGTTCATTGTGCCATGTGGAGAGTTTTACAAAGTGGTCACCCATGACTTCAACATCAGTGGTACCAACTGCAGCAGCAACATCAGGAGGTCATGGGCTGCTATTGACAGGGTCTCAGAAACAGGTTGGTGAATGTGATTGTCATGCTGCATAATTTTCATGATCATGTTATGCTTGTGAAGATATTGTTGACAATGTTTGGCAGACTTGGTACTCTGGTTACAAAACACACAATTACGACGATAATCAATAATATAATCTATTAGATTACACTTTTTAGGAGACCTAATATGATTACTTTTGACCTAAGTCTTAAGTATAACTAAGTATACAAAAATAATATAAGTATACTTTTTTTCATCACTATTGCAAGTTTATATCTCACGATTCTGAGGAAAAAAAGTCTGATTTGCGACAAATAAACAATTATGAGAAAAGTTAGAATTGAGAGTTTAAAGAGTGTATAAAAGAGTATTATTAGTGTATTAAAGAGTGTTTATAACTCACAATCTCACAATTCTGATTTTTTTCTTGCAATTGCAAGAAAAGTTTATATCCCACAATTTAGATTTTTTTTTCTTGCAAATGTGAGATATAAACTTGCAATTGTGAGTTATAAAGTATGAATTGTGAAAATACTATTTCAGGGGGTGTTTACACAACACCATTTTCAAGTAAAAATGGAAAACTTTTTATGCGTTTTGACCGTTCATTTACATGACAACAGCGTTTTGGGGGCCTGAAAATGCAAACTTTTGAAAACGGGTTTCAAAGTGTACAATTATGAAAATGATACCGTCATCGTCTCCGTGTAAACTACAAAAAGGTGAATTTGTGAAAATGGTGACGTCATGCACATGCGTATTAAGTGTTCAGTCTATTGGCGCGTAGTGTTTCTTTACAAAGTGACATCGCCATCTACTGGCCTGGCAGCATAATACAGCAGTTTTAGTCGTTTTCGCTGATCCGTGTGAACAGGGATCGTTACGACAACGTTGTCGTCTTTACGCGAAAAACGCAAAGGAAAACCTTTCCGTTTTTAGTGCATTGTTGTACTAAAATTTCATGTTTAATTCAGTGTGTTACTTGCCATTTCTTTGTAATTTTTTGTGAAATTTACTAGCAATTTCTGATTGAAAACTGTTTTAACAGCTTTTCTTTTTTCAGTGTAGGACACAATCAGTAAACGATTAACCTTTTTGTTGCCATTGCCTGATCAATATGTAATGATGAAAAAGTACCTGTAATGTTATTATGTCTATTTAAAATCGTCATGAAATGGTAGTTGTGATAGTCTTTTTTTCCCTCTTGTGATGTATATCTGGATGAAACGGCATGTTGAACAAGAAAAAATGTAAGCTGGGCTTGATTTTGTCCATGGGGAATTGATTGGATGGTTGGGGTTTGCTATTGGTCGATCGCATGTGAATGACAGGTTGTCCCGCCCTTGTCATCAGAGAAGAGAAGAGATGTCGTTACAAGAGGGAGGGGAGGTTATTGTGATTAAAGATTACAAGGCTCATGAATAAAAAAAAACAAAAAACCAAACACATGATGTGCATGATAAATCATTTATAATAAATACTGCAAGATTCCAAAAAAAATAAAAAATAAACAATTTTGATTTCATGGTGACTTTAAATTCCAAGTACTTGATTTTTGTTTTCCTGATTTTGATTTCCTGGTTTTGTAGTCCAGATTATATATTTTTTTTGTTCATTTGTGACCCTTCGTGGTTTTGTACAGACTCTCTTATTGAAGCTCATGGGTTTTCCTGGACTCATTTGATTAGTTTTTCTTTTGTAGGTGAGGGTCTGCAGTGGCTCTCTCAGGAGTTTGGACTGTGTAGTCCATTAAAGTCTCCAGAAGAACTCAAGGCTTGGCTGCAGGAAACCTGGGTAAACTTAGCCATGGTGGATTATCCATACGAAGCCAACTTCCTTCAGCCACTCCCAGCCTGGCCTGTTAAGGTACCATAAATTCACTTTCAAGGTTTCCCTTACAGAACATAAGGTGGTAAAAATGAAATGGAAATTTTTTTTACATGGTCTAAAATTGTGTATGACACACTTTACAAAAATTAAAACACAACAAAAGTCATTAACAATAAAGTTATACTTCAGCAGCTGGATTTCACAGCTACGCGTTATGAATCATTCTCACTCAATGAATTCCTCATTAATGCTGACTCACCTCTGATAATAAGTCAGTTGTTGTACCCATTTACATCCTTATGCAAATAGCTTCATCCATATTCATAAAGCTTCTGATTTCTTTCACCCTCAGAATTGAGCTTTTGTTCAGGCTTTTGTTTGGTTTTGGTTAGAGGGTGGCGTGGACAGAAAACATGTTTATTTTTTAAAGACTCCTGAGGCATCTGCATTTTCATTCATTAAATCTATCTTACAAAGCAAGCAAAAATGAATATGAGGAGCCCTAGTGTGCATGACAAGAAAGTAATATACGTTCTGCTCCTAAAGCTAGTCTAAAGCTGCCTACCTAGAGAGCATTTAAAAATCTATCTGAATTGCCATCCGCAACGCATTTTACTCCCATATTTGGCGTATTTATGAAAGAGGATAATTAATGTTGGCATTACATAGAAGATGAAGTCAGACTGGATGCTAATTCGCTAAAGCAATGCCTAAATATGTATTTGCCCACTGGTTAACAATATCTAATTTTCATGTGGTCTAAATGACATAAGTGGAAAGGCAAGTAGAGATCAATTGTGTTGGTCAGAATGAATTTAAGGCACAATATGTAAGATTTTTGGATTAAAATTTCCAAAAACCACTAGAACAATGTTATATATTTTGTTGACTTGTGTACTTACATTTCCCCAAATGTTTCCAAGAATGTTTAAATCCAAACAAATAAGCAATTTTAACCAGGACACGGACCATGTCCGTGCGTCGCCTATCAATGACATAATACCCACGTTACCCTCGATTTCCGATTTTATTTTGTAGAAACCATGAAAACACTAAAGACGCTTTTAATATATGATGTCTAATATATAGACGTGAGCAACTGTTTGGATACATTCATCGACAGAAAACGAATCATTGTTATATAGCTCAACACAGTAAGTCGTACACTGTAAAAAATGAATGTGATTTTAAAGATAAAATATTGTAAAAATGCTACGGAATTTTTTTTTAAATAGTTTAGCAGTAAGTTCCCGTACTATATACACGGGAAAAACTGTAAAAGCTTTTTTTAGAAGTAAAAAAGAACAAATCAATGTAAAATTTACAGTCAAAAACTGTAAACAGATATTCCCACAATTCCCTGTGTGACACTCCACATTTGAAAGTATTTTGTTTAAAAAATCATGTTTCTTAATAGTTTTTGTTATCAGTTATGTACATTAGGGTTTTATGTTACATCTTCTGTTGTTTAATAACTGTTTATTGCATTATATAAGTGTGTGTGTTACCATGATGGTGTTTTGCGTTTGAACGAATCGCCTTCGATAATGAACGCGATATTGCGTAGCTTGTCAGTGATCTACGGTTCTGTCTATTAAATGCCGCTCCATTTGAAAGCAGGTGATGGCAATTTAGCGGTAATCAGGGAACCGGCTTTACTGACGAAATGCGCATGACAATCGAATGCGATATATCGCCCAGCCCTAGCGTGAATGACTCTGTGCACCTTCTTTATATTAGTATATACTTCAGCTCGTGGAAAAGCTACTTGTGATGAACTCTGATTCTTCATGTGGCTTTCCCTTTTAACACCTGCATTATTATGGTGGTTGTCAGTATATGTTAGGTTTAGTTTAGGAGTAGTGTGCATTGTTGAATTTACTGGTTTACATTCAGATTTACTTGTTTGTAAATTACAGTTTTCTACTGTAAAATTTACAGTTTGTTCTGTAAATGTGTTTACAGTTTTTCTGTATTTTTTACAAAATTATTCTGGCAACCACAGCTGCCAAAATTATTTTGTAAAAACTACGGAATATTTTTACAGTGTATCGTTTAAATCTCGTTTTCTTGATTTACAGCAAGTACCATGTTTTACCATGCCTTATATCAATCTAGCTTACTGCAGTGTGCAACAAGTGTCTCATAGCAGCTGCCGAGTGAACACAGAGTAGCACTATAACAACTTTCAACACTCAAATGTTTCTAATATGATAAACAGCGCTGCTTTACCCCACATACGCTTGACCGGAAGAAGCGGAAGCGGCGACTGCGACATAATAAAAGCTCTGTGTCGCACTCGTCTCTCATTAGCAATCGCTCCAGTGGCCTCGTGTTGCTCGCACAGCACTTAACATTAATAATCTCATCCATGAACATGATTTCTGCCCGAGTCCTGTCCAGATTCTTTTCCACCGGCTGTAGACATGAAAACAACACCTCCCATGATTCCCCGAAATCAAGGCGTCATCAAGCTTTGTTTTGAATAAGCGACCTCTAGTGGCGAAAAATTACATAGTGTGCCTTTAAACAATCATGGTGGACTGAGATGAGAAAAATGTCTCAAAATATACTTACATTTCGTTCAGTACTGAACAGTATTGTTACAAATAGTTCACCATTCCAACCAGTTAAAACGGAACCATTTAATACCTAATATTTATGTGTGCTGTGTATTTCTATGCTTATTAGAATCTTGCGTCTTTGGCTTAGCAACATGCTAACGTCAAACTTCTTTAGAAGTCAATCGTCTCTCATGTGCTTTTGTGTGTGGTGTGGATTTCATGCTGAAATAATATCATTTTGTACCTATGAATTGTATTTGATTCATAAATACGGTAAACACAAGTCACAAAGACTAAGCCAGACGGCTCCCATTGTAATCAACAAAGCTGTCTATACTCGTCACGTCTGCTATAGACATTGTGTTAGATAGTGTCTGGCTGGCACTCCAAGGCAGCTCAGTAGGTTTGGAAACAGAGATAGACATGGCAGTGTGAATTTGAATCACAAAAGCTTTAATTTTTGATGAAATAGTTTAATTGTTTAATTATTTTATGTACTGTTGGACTTTTAGGTACATTATCTTCCGTGCTTTTTTGTTAGTAACTAGCTTATTTCTAGCACATATGAATATGCAGAGTGCGTAGACTTGGTTTACTTTTGAGTAGTTTTCTTTTTCTCCCCTCAAATCTGATAATGTATGCAACCCCTATGGGTGGTTAAAGCAGTTTAGGCAGCGGGTGCAAAGAGGAGGCTTTTTAATGACAAAGCTAATGTGATTATGTGAGTGACTGAGAGAAGGGGGTATTGAAGGCTTAGGAGTGGGAAATCTGTTGCTGGAGATGAATGTGTAAGCCTAATCCCATCTGAAAAGCAGAGAGAAGGTGCTTTGGACAGCCTCTGCTGTTTTTGTCATAGTATAAATCTTTGCTCGGACATGTGTGTAGCTTATCTCGCGCACAGACCACCACCTCGGAAGAAAAGGTTAGCAACAAGATTCTCAAACCCACTCTAAGTCAGACGTGACAGGTATCAGCATGTTAAATGTGATGTGTGTTAAAAGGATAGTTCACCCCAAAATTTTGTCATCACTTATTCACCCTCATGTTGTTCCAAACCTGTATGAGTTTCTTTCTTCTGCTGAACACAAAAGAAGATATTTTAAAGAATGTTGGTAACCAGACAGTTGACGGCACCCATTGACTTCCATAGTATTTTTCCCCCTACTAGTCAATAGGTGCCGTCAACTCTCTGGTTACCAACATTATTTAAAAAATCTTCTTTTGTGTTGAAACTCATACATGTTTGTAACAACCTAACAACCTACAAACACAAACAATCACCCAACAACACAGTTACCATTTGTGATGATAAACAACTTTACTCAAGGTGTGTATAGAGTTACCTTAAGGTGTCTATGCCAATTATCCTGTTTCTATTGAACCTTAACCTTTGGTAAATCTGTGTTCGCGCTGACATTGAGCCAGATAGAGCAGTTGTCATGTATAGGTACGAAACAGCTTCACAAGCAGTCTTTTCAACCAGACAGTATCATTATTTCTGTGTTAGAAATATTCAAATTATCACAGAAGTACTGGGATGAACGTTTATAGCTTGGATATAAACACTGATGTCTACAGAAGCGATCAAAATTTGCTCTTCAAATAACAATTTTATCAATTACATTATTATGCCACTAGGTGGTGACAAGTGAGTTAAAAATGTGTGCAATTGAATCATTAATCAAGAGATTTGTTCAATAACGCTGAATCATCCAGTAATGAAATAAGTATTTATAAGTGAGTCATTGAATCATTCATTTAAACCGTTTTGTTTTTTAAATAGTTCATTCAAATTAATTAAACATTTAAATAGACTGCAGCGATTAATATTTTGTCGCAACCTCTAGTAAATTAGGCGGAGATGTTATTTTTTGTAGTTGTCTGCTCAGAATCGTGATTTTCATTTAAAACAAAAAAATCGTGATTCTCAATTTGTCCCGATTCTGCAGCTCTAATGCCAATAAACCTATTCAGGAAGCTAGCTTAGCTATACCATTTAACAAACATAAAAATTGTTAGCTCACCATCACAGTTGTTAAACTCAAAGAGCCAACGGCCGTAGGAGACTGTTTACATTTAAGTAACGATAAAACGGAAGTAGCGACAGATCTTTTCTTCTGTATTATGATGAACATTCGAGTGTAACGGATTATCGAAAAAGAAAAAAAATGGGGACTTGGTTCTATCATTTGTTGATTAGATTTTGAGATGCCGGCATTACACTTAAAAATGTATGTGAACTTGCAGTCAATTTTGTTGGGACAGGGTTTAAGTTGACTAAATAATTGGAGAAGTTTGATGGTGTTATGACATTTTGACATTTTCAAGGTAAATGAAAAAAAAAAGAATAAACATATAAATGGATGAATTGTTCACAATAAGATCTATAACATGCATTTACAAAATCAAACTTTAATGCTCTCTATAGTGCCCCTTGTGGCAACGCTAACAATTTCAACAAATATTTGCATTACTATTTGGATCACCTCGTAGCTTGATATGTTTGTCAAGGTTTTTCATCTTTGAAAACATTCTTACTACTTTGTTCCAGCTTGACTGTGATAAATTCCACTCATGTGCTGAATTCCATTCCACTCAATTTCACATGCAAATCAGATGATTCCACAGAAAAAAACTGCATTGGGGATTTTCACAGCCAGCAAGATTGTCTTAAAAGAACGGGAACAAATGAAACATCTTTGTACGGATAAAGCTTTGCTTGTTTGCAGATCTAAATTATAATTCGTGCCTTTGTTATGCAATAAAGCAGAACCGTTGTCATCTCTTTGAACATAAAGCCAGCTGTTTTATTCTGTGATTTATAGACAATTTACATGTGTTTTTCTGGTTCTCAGGTGGTCTGCGCGAATCTTAAGTTTGATACTGGCGTATCAGACAAGCAGCTTTTGAATGGCATCTCTAAAGCTGTAAGAGTGTACTACAATTACACAGGAGATGCATCCTGTCTCAACACCTCACAAACCGCTACTGGGAATCTGGGCTTCCTGGGTTGGTACTACCAGGTAAAATATTAAGATGTTTGGGATTTTGACTCCATATGGTCACATTTACAAATGTAAACAATTCTATTCTCGTCTCAGAGTGTCAAAGAATTTAACACTGTTTTTTTCCAATCAAAGAAATTAATAATGGGAGGAAGCTGCTGAGAGAGAAAAAAAAATTGCTTGGAAATCTTTGGTCTGTTTAGTCACACTTGGTCTGTTCTTCTCATAAAGCTATCATAGGACTTCGGAATATAACACATGAGCTGCATGGACAAATTCTGACAAGTGCATCCCAATGCACTATTCTGTCGCCCATGCCTAAATCCGTCACTGACTGGTTTTAAGGAAAACGTTAGGCTACTCAGCTTAGTACATTTGGCCGCGTCAACAGTTTCTAGAGCATCCATATTTCAACCCAGTGCCATGACAACACCGGCCCTCGCGGCCAAATAAACAAACCGGCCCACTGGGAATTCTCCCGGTGCTCCCGTATAGGCAATCCGGGCCTGCGCAAAAGTAACGTAACACATTACTGTACTTATAAAGTAACTAGGTAACACAATTAGTTACTTATTCAGGGAGTAACAATATTGTAATGCATTACTTTTAAAAGTAACTTTCCTCAACACTGGTTGTCGTTGTGCAGAGCTGTACAGAGATGGTGATGCCAATGTGTACAGACGGCATCGCTGACATGTTTGAGCCACAGCCATGGAACTTCCAGGCCTTCTCCGACGATTGCTACAACCTTTTTGGAGTGCGGCCACGAGAAGACTGGGCAGAAATTGTATATGGTGGAAGAAACATCAGTGATCACAGCAACATCATTTTCAGGTAGGTTTGTGTTTGTATAATATTGAGCATTGCCTTTATTTTTCATAACATGGGGCTTAGATATTAGTCCTGTTCCAAAAGCTTTGTTATCTAGCTGCCTATTTAGGCAGTACCTTCTAGGACAGCATCCTAAATGTCATGAATCTCACAAATATCTGATTTGGGATGCACTTGATTTCAATAGATTTTGATGTTATCATGTTGTTAAGCTAATAGTGCAATACTCGGCATAAAAATACACAACGCAGACAAAAAATGTGTGAAATACCAAATTTCATTGAATTGTACTTTTTTATTGATACTTTTCAGTTTTGGACATCCATCCGTCATCTTAAACAAATTTTTTTTGCTGGTGTTTTTGCAATGTATAGAAGCTTGTTTCTGCCAGGGAATTGCAACTTTTTATCTCTCAATTCTGACTTTTTTTCTCAGATTTGTAAGTTTCTGTCTCAAAATTTGGACTTTATATACAGGTCCTTCTCAAAAAATTAGCATATTGTGATAAAGTTCATTATTTTCCATAATGTAATGATAAAAATTAAACTTTCATATATTTTAGATTCATTGCACACCAACTGAAATATTTCAGGTCTTTTATTGTTTTAATACTGATGATTTTGGCATACAGCTCATGAAAACCCAAAATTCCTATCTCAAAAAATGTGCATATTTCATCCGACCAATAAAAGAAAAGTGTTTTTAATACAAAAACAGTCAACCTTAAAATAATTATGTTCAGTTATGCACTCAATACTTGGTCGGGAATCCTTTTGCAGAAATGACTGCTTCAATGCGGCGTGGCATGGAGGCAATCAGCCTGTGGCACTGCTGAGGTGTTATGGAGGCCCAGGATGCTTCGATAGCGGCCTTAAGCTCATCCAGAGTGTTGGGTCTTGCGTCTCTCAACTTTCTCTTCACAATATCCCACAGATTCTCTATGGGGTTCAGGTCAGGAGAGTTGGCAGGCCAATTGAGCACAGTAATACCATGGTCAGTAAACCATTTACCAGTGGTTTTGGCACTGTGAGCAGGTGCCAGGTCGTGCTGAAAAACGAAATCTTCATCTCCATAAAGCTTTTCAGCAGATGGAAGCATGAAGTGCTCCAAAATCTCCTGATAGCTAGCTGCATTGACCCTGCCCTTGATAAAACACAGTGGACCAACACCAGCAGCTGACATGGCACCCCAGACCATCACTGACTGTGGGAACTTGACACTGGACTTCAGGCATTTTGGCATTTCCTTCTCCCCAGTCTTCCTCCAGACTCTGGCACCTTGATTTCCGAATGACTTTGGACCACTGAGCAACAGTCCAGTGCTGCTTCTCTGTAGCCCAGGTCAGGCGCTTCTGCCGCTGTTTCTGGTTCAAAAGTGGCTTGACCTGGGGAATGCGGCACCTGTAGCCCATTTCCTGCACACGCCTGTGCACGGTGGCTCTGGATGTTTCTACTCCAGACTCAGTCCACTGCTTCCGCAGGTCCCCCAAGGTCTGGAATCGGTCCTTCTCCACAATCTTCCTCAGGGTCCGGTCACCTCTTCTCGTTGTGCAGCGTTTTTTGCCACACTTTTTCCTTCCCACAGACTTCCCACTGAGGTGCCTTGATACAGCACTCTGGGAACAGCCTATTCGTTCAGAAATTTCTTTCTGTGTCTTACCCTCTCGCTTGAGGGTGTCAATGATGGCCTTCTGGACAGCAGTCAGGTCGGCAGTCTTACCCATGATTGCGGTTTTGAGTAATGAACCAGGCTGGGAGTTTTTAAAAGCCTCAGGAATCTTTTGCAGGTGTTTAGAGTTAATTAGTTGATTCAGATGATTAGGTTAATAGCTCGTTTAGAGAACCTTCTCATGATATGCTAATTTTTTGAGATAGGAATTTTGGGTTTTCATGAGCTGTATGCCAAAATCATCAGTATTAAAACAATAAAAGACCTGAAATATTTCAGTTGGTGTGCAATGAATCTAAAATATATGAAAGTTTAATTTTTATCATTACATTATGGAAAATAATGAACTTTATCACAATATGCTAATTTTTTGAGAAGGACCTGTACAACAATTGTGAGTTTATATCACAATTCGGAGAAAAAAAGTCTGGATATAAACTTGCAATTGCAAAGAAAAAAGTCAGAAATTTCAACTTTATAACTCACAATTGCTAGTTTATATCTCATAATTCTGAGAAAAATCATAATTGCCAGCTATAAACTCACAATTGCAAGGAAAAAAGTCAAAAATGCAAGTTTATATCTTTTATAAATCCTTTTTTTTAGTTATAAAGTCTGAATTGCAGGATATAAATTCACAATTGTGGAAAAAAAATTGGCAATTTTTAACTTTTTATTTTTATTCCCTGGTCAAAACAAGCTTCTATAGCAATGCCTTCTGGTATGGCCTTCTCAAGAAAGTCACAAGATATCATAAAGATGTTAGGGGCCTATATATGCCACCCTAAAAAGCTTACTAGGTTTCGAAACAGAGCTAGTGTTTTTATTCTATAATTATATCTATATCTATAATTAAATTTATGTTCTTGTTTGGGTACATACACTATATTTTGTGATCCTATAAGTCCTGAAGGTGTAACAAGGTCTAATTGTATTCTTTTTCAGTAATGGAAATCTTGATCCATGGATGAGCGGTGGAGTGACCAAGAGTCTTTCAAAATCTCTGATCGCCATTATGATCAACGGAGGTGCTCACCACCTCGATCTGCGCTACAACAACGAGTATGACCCAGAGTCTGTTATCACAACACGGGCGCAGGAAGTACACTACTTCATGAAGTGGATCAAACAGGCAGCATTTGATTGAAAATGACAAGAGGACTTAAGACCGACGAAATGAACCATTTCTGCTTGCTGTGTGCCAAAGTTAGTGGTTTCTTCCTTGGTACTTAAAATGTTTTATTGGATGGGAAGTTCTTTTTGAAATCCTGGTTGATCATCATGTTCTTCGTTTTTTTTGTGATTGTGTTTTTGCAAACCAAGAATTTTACCATTAAAGTTTTATACTTGTTGCTGTTTGGATCATCAATATGTTTTTTTGGACAAAATGGAGGAATGTAAAGTTTCAGAAAATACCAAATGCAAAACCACTCAGGGTGTCTTTTGCCAAAGTCTCAAAGTTGAATTGTAGCAATAATAATCCTATGCATATTCGCCATAAGCTAGGGTTTTTAACTGAAGTATGCTACATTTTAAAGGAATAGTTCACCAGAAATGAAAATTCTCTCATTTATTCATCCTCATGTTGTTTAGAAATCATATGACTTCCTTTCTTCCATGGATCTCAGAATGAAATTTTCTCTGGAAAAAAAGGACACCATAAAAATATTCCTTATGACTCTTGTACTATATTTGTGTTTCTGCATTTTCCAAATGTGGCATGCTGTTATTGGGACATGATATGCAAGAACCAAACTTAAAATTTAAGTGAAAACCAATATACATTTTGATTTGTTTTTAGGTATAGTACGGTTTGAAATATAGTCACATAAATAGCATTAATGCTGGTTATACGGTTCATTTTTTTGAGCTTTCTGTTGAATGGAAGACAGCAGCGTAAACATTCTTCTTTTGTTGAGCCACAGAAAAAAAAGAAAAGATTGTGAGAAAATGATAACAGAATTTTCATTTTTGGGGGTAAACTATTCCTTTTATTCAATTGCAACATGTTTTAGGGATAATTTCTACTATTCAGAAATTGGATAGTCACTGAAATTGGCTGGACCTAATATCAGTGATCGGTGTTATTTTCATTGTCTGTACAAAATCACAAGTCTTCTGTTTTCTGAACAAACTGTTTACACTCCTGATTGTACTAATGTTACTGTCTTAATCTTGCACTGTTTTATAGGAAATGATGCATTAACATGATCCTCAGAATAAATGCATATGAACGGATGTAACTGTACACGTCCCATACGCTGCTCCAATGTGATTTAATGAAAACCTAAAGACAGAAAACGAGCAATAAAGTAGCTAGTGGGAGGTATGCGGTGTAAAACACAGAAATTGTGCCCCATGCGGGGACCTGCAGGACTCCACCAGACCTGCATTCACTCGCTGGCAGCTCCTGCTTCTCCAAATTGCGGTGCGTAGACATCGTCTGCTCTGTGCTGAGCTGCCTCCTGCTAATATTATTATTAATATCACAGCCAGAGTGCAGAGCAGGTTGTTTTGTGGGGTTGTGGAAGGTCATGAGGAGGAATAGATGAATGTGAGGTGATGGATGATGATTTTCACTTTGTTGTTCCATGAAATATGAACAGTTCAGTGTTTTGAATTAATTTCTTTGTTCTTTGGTTATTTGCTGCATAGTCTGAAAGTAACTTCAAAGCTTAGGGCCTTGGTAAAGCTTAGAAACATTTGCGAATTATTTGTTTTGAACCAGTGATTCAGAGAGCACATCAAACTGCCAAAGTCATGTGATTTCAGTCAACGAGGCTCAGTTACGTCATAACTATTTCGAAATTGGGGGGGCCATGATCTTTGTAGACATTTTTAATGACACATTTGTATAATAGAAAGGAAGCGTTGTAGTTAATAATCTCTAATTGGCATGGTTAATTCAAGTCAAGTCAACCTTTATTTCTATAGCACATTTAAAAACAACAGAAGTTGACCCAAAATGCTTTACAGATAAAGAAAGAAAAAAATAAGTATTAAATTTAAAACATAATACAATAAATCAAAACATTTAAACATCATATACACCGATCAGGCATAACATTATGACCACCTTCCTAATATTGTGTTGGTCCCACTTTTGCTGCCAAAACAGCCCTGATCCGTCGAGGCATGGACTCCTCTAGACCCCTGAAGGTGTGCTGTGGTATCTGGATCAAGATGTTAGCAGCAGATTCTTTAAGTCCTGTAAGTTGTGAGGTGGAGGTGGAGCCTCCATGGATCGGACTTGTTTGTTCAGCACATCCCACAGATGCTTGATTGGATTGGGATCTGGGGAATATGGAGGCCAAGTCAACACCTCAAACTCGTTGTTGTGCTTCTAAAACCATTCCTGAACCATTTTTGCTTTGTGGAAGGGCACATTATCCTGCTGAAAGAGGCCACAGACACCAGGCAATACTGTTTCCATGAAAGGGTGTACAAGGTCTGCAACAATGCTTAGGTAGGTGGTACGTGTCAAAGTAACATCCACATGGATGGCAGGACCCAAGGCTTCCCAGCAGAACATGCCCAAAGCATCACACTGCCTCCGCCAGCTTGCCTTCTTCCCATAGTGCATCCTGGTGCCATGTGCTCCCCAGGTAAGCAACGCACATGCACCCCGCCATCCATGTGATGTAAAAGAAAATGTGATTCATTAGACCAGGCCACCTTCTTCCATTGCTCTGTGGTCCAGTTCTGATGCTCACCTGCCCACTGTTGGTGCTTTCGGCCGTGGACAGGGGTCAGCATGGGCACCCTGACTGGTCAACTGCGATGCACTGTGTATTTTGTACCTGTCAGTGGTCATAATGTTATACTTGATCAGCTTCAAAACCTATTCTGTGATCTATTCAAAGGCCACAGAAAAAAGATAAGTTTTTAAAGAAGATGACCTCACATGGCGAGGAAGATTATTCCTTAATTTAGGACCTATCACAGAAAAGGCACGGTCCCCCTTAGATTTATAACGGCAATGAGGAACCTTAAAAAAAAGTTGGTCAAAAGACCTGAGTGCTCTGGTTGGAGAGTAAGGGTGTAAAAGGTCACTACTGTATTGGGGCATGAGACCAAATAATGCCTTGTAAACAAAAATAAGAACTGAATTTCACCGAAAGCCAGTGTAGAGATGCTAAAACTGGGGAAATGTGATCCCTTTCCAAGCTCTCCATAAAACAAGTCCTACAATTAAATAACACCTATTATACAGACACTTCATATAATGGTATTAGATGATCTGTTAATTGCAAGATTATACTTTCAATAAAACATTTGCAATTGGTTTGTAAAAGCTATTTTTATGCAAAGTTTTCATTGCATTTACAACGTTTTGACCAATAGGGGTCACCAGAGTGTGGCGTTTCGAAACAATTGGTTCAGTTGATTAAAAGTTTCAAAAAGCTTTGTTTCGCCAATTTGCACAGATTTGATCTTTGATTATATGTACGCTAAAATCCAAGCCAACGTTCATACTGCAGGTAGTTGGAATCTAAGCATTTCTTGCCACTCATGTTCTCAAGTAAAGGATTTGGATGTGACTGGTGCTCTTTTATACATGACCTGGCCAAAAAAAGTCACTGTTTGGATTTTAATAGGCAAATACTTAAGAATCTATGAATGGATCATTTTTATAGTGATTATTATGTCTAGCATGTTTTATGTTTGGCAGCGGTTCTTTTAACCCTAACAGATGGAGTATGTAGCTTTTCATTCAACCATGTAGGAAGACACATCATGGCCATATTCCAGGATGGCAAAGCCAATATTCATCAGGGTTAAAGTTGTGAAAGAATGATTCAGAGAGCAAGAAGAATCATTTTCACACATGAACTGGCACCTCTGAGTCCAGACCTTAACCTAAGTGTAAATCTTTGGGATGTGCTGGAGGAGACTTTACAGAGTGCTTGACTATTGCATTGTCAATACAAGATCTTTATCAAAAATTGATGCACCTCTTGATGGAAATAACATCACAACATTTATTTCCATCAAGAGGTGCATCAATTTTTGTTCAAGATCTTGTATTGACAATGTAAGAGGTGAGCACTCTGTAAAGTCACCTCCAGCACATCCCAAAGACTTTCAATAAATTTAAGTTCAGGGCTCAGAGGTACCAATTCATGTGTGAAAATGATTCTTCATGCTCCCTCCCAACAATTCTTTCACAATTTGAGCCTGATGAATCTTGACATTGTCATCCTGGAATATGGCCATGATGTGTCTTCCTACATGGTTGTTCAAAAAATGAAAAGCTACACACTCCATCTGTTAGGGTTAAAAGAACCGTTGCCAAACATAAAACATGCTAGAAACATTATAATCACTGTAATGAGGATCCATCCTTAAGTATTTGCCTATTAAAATCCAAACAGCGACCTTTATTTTTGCCGGCCAGTGTATGCTAATGACATTAATTAGGGAGGTGTTTACAAGGCGAAGATCTGAAACAATTCAGCTGCGCACAATTTCAAGATAATTTGCGATTTATAGATTTCACATCTGGAAGAGAGACGTGTTTTTTGTGCATACGTTCGTTTCTCTGAATCACCCATACACACCTTCGAGAACTGATCTTAGATCAAATGAAGGACGGTTTCTACATAACATTTGATAAATGAGGCCCAAGGTCTATTTAGGGTTAGAAATATCTTGTAAAGTGAAAAGTGTCCCAACTGGACACTTTGTCGGAAGTGGGATATTTTAGCTAAATTGTCCCAATTTTCTAGACTTTGTCTAGAATGTGACATGAGTATCTACAATTGGCCAAGCACTTATGTAGAGTATGTTTCCGGAATAACAACTCAGTCTCCGTAAATGTTTATATAGATGACAGTTACTATATTTTTGTGGTTACCAAATGTATAAATTGGATGTTCACTTGGCCTTTCAAGCCTAAACAACCTTAACATGTCACAAAAATGTAGCGCGAACAAAATCTTCAGTTTCCATTCTGAATAATGTATGGTTACTTACAACATACAAATGTAGACAAACATCAAGGGTAAGTGGGGGTTTCAACACTATTGCACTTTTCTAAGGAGCCTGTTGTTGCTATTAACCATCCTTTCTTCTCACCTGACAGTTTCATCAATCAAATATGTTACTAGTATTTTGCTGACCGAGAGTCTTTAGTTCTGGATGTGTATGTGGTTACACTGAGACCACACACACCAATGGGAAAATGTGTGTGTGTGTGAAACCCACTGTCGTACTGGAGAGCATGGAAAGGGTGTTTGGGGGGGCAAGGAGTCCAAAGAAAACGGGGTTAAAAAAAAGAGTGGGTGCTGAGTTTGTAAATTCCCTGGGTGGAGGGCGGGGTGCACGGTGTGTAACGATAACCAAACAATACTCACTTTCAATGGTCCGTTTGCTTAAGCAGCTTTCCATGGACGTGAATCGAAAGCGGAAAGATGAATGTTGTTCCCTCAGCCGTCTCATTTGTTCTTCCCCCTGCTGAGTTTGTTCAACTTAGTTTGACCTTGTTGATTTCTTTCGCTTCTTTATAATTTGCTTTCCACTAGTGTTTTTCTATTTCTTGTCATGCAAGGACCAAATCATCTGATGCTCTATAGGCAAATAGGTATTTGGGTCAATGGCAAGGATAATGAAAATCTCATTTAAGTTAGATGTGTCAATGTATCACCATTTCATCGAAACCTAATGACGTTAAATATGTCAAGTGGTGTAACCATCAGGAAAATAAAACAAACATTTTGCTTACATCTTCAATATAACATCTCATGTGTTAGACAGGCCAGTTTTTGAAACTTTTGCAAAGTGTTTAGGAATACCCTTGGCCTCTTTTCTTTAATGTCACACAATTCTTTCTTCTTTTTTGGTGTCAGTATTCTACTCCTCACCCTCTTTGATCCCCTTGGCCTTTATGTGGCCATAGAAACTTGTTTCCGGAATTAGTGCGTCAAGCCCTTAAACGTGAATGACTAGCATGTACAAAAGCTCTGTGCGGGAAGAGAAGAAAATATCAGCCATTAGTCTGGTGATGTCACAGTGCCAAAATTAGGCTCCAAAAGAAAGAGGGGTGGGCTTGTTGAAAAGGAAAATTAAAGGGACAAGTATATACCCAAGGGACTAGGTCCTAAAGATATTGCTTTTTTTGTAGAAAGCACAGCCTTACTTTGTATTAATTCATAAAAGTGGAAATAAATCAATTTATTACGCAACTTAAAACTGACTGGTCAAAGCAGCATTCTGCTCGGATATATATACATACACACATATATAATATATAATTGACAGCAGATCATTTATGTGGTTTCTGACCTTTTTCAGCCACTGTCCTTCTAATTAAAAGTATCATATTGGTTACTTCTATTCTGTGAGATGGAAACAGACTTTAGCGTGTTTTAAAATAGCCTTAACTTTGGAAATGTGGTGGCGAATCCTGTAAAAAAAGCTTGTTTTTACACTGTTGCTATTTTTCTATTGTGGTACAACAGTTTATTGTGAGGCCATGGCAGCTTCTCTGGGACCCCCATTCAGGACCGGGTCTAGAGCCGGGCTACAGATAATTAGATCACTGCTATCAGTTTCACTGTCTCTTTTCTACATCACAATTTACATGATAATAACACTCTCGATGGTCCCCCTCTCTCAAAAGCGCTTAGACTTTCTCCTTTTTTCCCCCTTTCCAACATCCAAATGATTCACTGCCTCACCTTAAAATGCACTTATGGGGTGGGAATTAAAAAAAAATCCCTGGGAAAACCTCTCGACGTGAGAGCGAAAAAGGGTATGGCAGAAACTGTCCATTGGCACGTGATTTCACAACATGCAAAGTTCAATGAATGCGATAAAAAGAAACTTTGTCAGGGCTGCTATAAACGTGTTTAATGCCTGGGAAAGTACAGTTTAGTGGACTGAATTGGAATTAGATCAGATTAAGTACATCTGAACTGACTTTTCATTCTTTAAATGTCTACTTAGTGGGATCTCAAAAGAAAGATAGGAAAAAAAAAGTATATATGGGGTTTTGGGCCAAAAAACTATCTGTATCAATGAGCAAAAATCCTGAAAATAGTTGTTTCTGAGCTATTTGAATCAAACATCATCTTTAATATCAATACTCTCCACATTCAAACACTCCCAACATCCTCAAGTGTTTTCTTTCTAAGCCCACCATGTTCCAAACCAGAGCGACGTCCTTTAAGTGCTTTCACTGAAATCAGGATCCGTTCGGACCCCTACGAAAGTCCCAGTGTTGGATCCCCTCTTCAGTATTCACTGCTGGCCAAGAAACTTCCTGCAAATGCTGAATTGTTTACAGCGGCTATTTCACTCATACCCAGGATTTCTTAAGGTCAACATTTCTTCTGGCACACTGGGCTTGAACTGCACTTTATTCCCCTTTAATTTAACAGCTCCGGCAGCTTTTCTAGTTAAATCGACTGTTCATTATTGAGCCTCATTTTACGAAGGGGCTGTGAGGTGCAGTTTAATGAATCTCTGGCACAAAGATCCCTTTCACTGCCCAAGGAAGAATAGAAGCTATTTAGACCATGTAGGGCTGTATGTCAAAGGCAGCCTATAATAGTTGTCAGGCAGAGGCTAAAATTCCCACTGGTGCGGGAATGCACGAGAAATCAACTTCCACTACGAACAGATTAAGATAGTTGTAGGAAGTTACAAGAACATGTAAAAACAACAGTACTTGTCCCAAAGCATGCACAGGACAAGGTTTGGTCAAGTTTGTATGACATATGCATTCGAATTCAAGAGGTGTATTTTGTGAGACATGTGGAAAAGTATCTAAAATGTAGATCACAACGCATGAAACTTGAAATAAAATGCCACAACTAATTGAAAACAAAACGTAGGTCCAGTATTATTTAATCCAGAACTAAAAATCTTCTTTAAAATCAAGTTTAACGTGTCTAGAGTACATCAGATAAATTATTTTAATAATCACTTAAAGATCTCCACAAGTGGTTCAGAGTTTATTTTACACTATCTGACTTTAACTACATTGTTGTGTCTGGAAACATTAGCTGGTCATTCATGTGCTAACATTTTGAGTCAGATGTTTAATATACAAACTGTGAGCTTCAAAAGATTTAAACAAATTTAACAAACAAAACTCTGTCATAAATAAGATGAAAGTAATTCAGATTCCTTGTGGACAGTCCAATGTAGTTGCTCTCAAAGATTTCATATCATAAAATGTGTATATTCACATAGACATGTACAAGAAGACTTGACCAGGACAGATGAACCCGAGGCTATTGTCTTTTTACTCTGTGGGATGCCTCAGACAAATCCCTCTTAGTTGCAGGTGGTCAGGCGTAAGCAAAGAGTTAAGTCCCAGGGTCCCTCGGCCCCTCCCCTTTGATGTCCTGACATCATTGGCCCTGCCCCCTAAAATAATCCTCCCTTCCCCCAAATTCCAGCTTTCGGCAGAGTGCAGACGAACTGTAAGGGTGTCCTGCACAGGACCAAGGGTTAGCAAACCACCCTGGAAATGCAGATAAGAAATATGCTTTAGGGTCTCTAGAAGACAATTGCATACATCCAGTGCGAAGGTGTTGTGCTTGTGGCAGAGAGAGAGATGGCTGTTCAGGCTGCTATCATGAACTCGCAGTTCTTAAACTTCTGTTTTCCTGGCTCGGTCATGGATTATGAGGTGGAAAAGGGTCTGGAAGGGGGTCTCCTGGGCGAGGTGGACTGCGATGGTGACTTTAGGGAGACCACCAGGGACCTGCTTAGCTTCATCGACTCTGCTTCCAGCAACATCAAACTTGCGCTGGACAAACCTGTTAAGTCCAAGAGGAAGGTCAACCACCGGAAGTACCTGCAGAAACAGATTAAGAGGTGCACGGGGATCATCTCGCCAGGGACCACACCTGTTCAGGAGCCATGCAAGAGGCAAGGCTCGCCCCAAAACCCAACAAGCAACCTCTCCAGCAAAACGCCACCCAAGAAGGATGGGATGCAGGCCAACCTGCAAAGCAAGAGCCTGGCTGCCCTCTTTAACCCAGCGAAGGATGTACGAGGAGAGAGGGCCAAGAAGCCCCCACTGCGGCATCGAAACCTTCCTCCATCCTTTTTCACGGAGCCAGCCAACAGCTCCAGAGTTACATCTACTTCTGGCATGTCGCTCAAAGACCTGGAGCGAGGGACTCCGGAAGCAGCAGAGTTCTTGGAGCTTCTCGGACCCGACTACAGCAACATGGTCTCGGAACAGGATCTATTCCATACCGCACCTATCAGGATTCAACAGGAGGTGTCCATGGGCCCCGAGCCATATGACTCCCACCATTTTGTAACTGGTGGGTTTTTGTACACCGAGCCTTGGGGCACTTGTAGCGACACCCCCAAAAAGTCAGGAGACATGCGGACACTACCAGTACAGCCAAATCTTTATACTCACACGGACCTTTCTGGCAGCCTGCCTGTGGAACAGAGCTCGCCATGTGCACTTACCTTTTCAAACTTCTTTACAGACTGCTCCACACCGCCGGTCTCCTACGATCTGGCGAACGGATACAACAGAGGGAGCTTTTCTTCTCTTTAAGCCAGAGATTTTCTTTTTCTCAGACATTACATTGGGACAAAAACACTTGCATTTTCAGTATGGTATTGACAAAGGACGCTATCTACATGAAATGTCTCTTTTAATTCTGAAACATTTGCCTCAAAACCAGCTAATGGACCCTTTTAAAACATCACTTGATGGGATAACACGTATACAGTAGCTTACAATCTAAAGATGGCCTTTTCTCCAAAATTTGAATAAAAACAGAATGCATTTCTAATCATAAATTAACAAAACTATGCCTCAGAATTTTATGTTACTGTTCCCTGTAAATAAAACAACAACAAAAATGTTTTCTTAATGTATGGATACACTTTGAACCTCTTACTCTTTAACATGGGCATTGTTTGATTGACAATATTAACAATTTTCGAAACAATTGTTACAGGGCTGATCTCAGGGGGTTCTGATAATTTGTTTAAATATGTCACAGACTAACAGGCATACAGTGATCCCATTAAGTATTTGAACACTTAATCCACACTTAAAATGTATGGGTTTATGTCCATGAGACAACAAAATATCAAATCAAGTGGCATCTGCAAACAAAATGATGTTAGATTATTTTCTTCTCAGTCATTTTTGCAGTCATTTTTAATCAAATGGTGTAACAGTAGCTGTATGAAGCCAATTCCCCTCAAGTTCACAGAAGTGTCTTAACAACAGATGTAGTACATTAACTACGGACATGATCCATTTAACATTTAACAACCAAGTCTTAATTTTAAACAGAATTTTTGGTTGTTTTCTAATTTAAAACCAAGCAATAGTTTTTGCCATATGCATGCTTTATATGCTTGTGCTATCTTTCTTAGAAAATAAACGCCACTTACATTGATATTTTGTATTTAATGGCATAATATATTTAAGTGTAAAAATACTTTTTAGGGTCAAGACAAAAAAATACATATGCAACGTTCTACAACAGTGGCAAACAAGACAATCTGTCTACATTCTTATTTTTTTAATCACTGTTTGTTCATCTATTGTTTGTTGACTGCTTAATGCGCAATATTAGGTTTGCACATCTGAAACAATGACTTGCAGTTCCCTTAAGGTAAATGTTTGAATGAATATACTATATAGTTCTCTGGCTTTTTGGAGTTTCTTGGTATTCTGGAAGAAATGGAAAACTATGAAACAGCTAAGGGGATAAAAAGGAGAAGGAGATGGTCAAATTGTGCAAAATAAGCTATTGGTAATAATGTGTAACAGTTGCAGTACACAAATGATCATGTTCATCAAAAAAGGAGCACAACATGAAAACAGGAACTCTACAACATTATTTTGTAACACTATTGCCTTTCATTGGTTTAGGATAGAGAATTAAATTAGGAATCAGACATCTCCAATTGCATTGGGAAGCAACAAATAGTTAAAATAAATTAAGCTAATTAATTATTTTATATTTAGCTGTAGTTTTTAAAGAATTTTATGTGGGAAGCATCAGCCAAGAGTAAAAAAATGGTGTTTTGTAATTTATATGCTTACTCTTCACATTGTTTGCAGTACGGAAACAAAAAAGTGAGAGCAGCATTCCGTTTTTCTGACATTTTATTTTTCAAGAACTGATACTTATTGTCTGTTTATTGGTAATGAATCGCACACCTAAATTTATGGACTACAGAGGCACTGGATGGAATTTTTGTTTGGTCATAAAGTAATGGGACAAAATAAAGCTGGTCTTTATGTCTATTAAAGAAAAGCCTTCTTTGCATGTCTATTTTTTTTTTATCAGTAGCAGACATTTCAATGTGCAGCATGAGTAAACTCAAAACAATAAAAAAGACACATAACCTATCTGTTTATCACAAGGGATATATAAGTGCAGGTACAACCATTTCATTCTATTTCAGTATTTCTACTGGCAAACAAAAGGGTGCAACACTTTTTAAGTTATGGCACCCTCTCTTGGCCAAGAAACGTCTTCATTCTCATTTGAGTCTTGTGTTTCATTAGAAATAAACTGCAATCCTGACTTTTTATTTAGTACACAATTGTATGTTGTAAGCATTTCTATTGTGCAACATCTTATTTGCTAAAATCCTTAATGGATCCTACATTAATGGTCTCAGAGTCCACATATTATTCAAATGCAATAGCTGCTTACAGGTCCATTAAACAGTAATGTTTTATGTGTTACCAGCTTATATCTCTCACCTCCTGTTTAAGGTAATTAACACGCTTTACACCTCCATAACTTAAATGGTGTGAAATGCTTACAACATTTTAAACACCTCACCAGTATTTACATGATATGACCTGACAATGTTGCAGAATTAGTCGTTGTTTTTCTCTTTTACACAAGATGGCAGTGGTGCTTCAAGCAAATCCTTCCTCTACAACAGGGCGTGCTTTTGATATCTACAGTATAATTAAAATGAGACATTTCTTTTAAGTTTGCTTCATCTCACTGATGTTTCATATCTTTATTTCATGTAAGAGGAAATTATTAAAGTGTAGACCTATAGGGAAAATAGGACTAAATTCAAAGAACATGAAGATAATAATGCAATTTGTTTCTATAACTCTCATTGTTATGATTATGAGTAGTATTATTCTATACCACGTGCAATCCTTTTATTGGTCATACAAAATGGTAGTTTTAACAGTTTTATTGTAATAAACAGTTTAATAAACTGTTTTATTAGCACAGGCCCACCTCTTCCATCATGTCGAGGCATCAGGGAGTTCTCTCATCAAATGCGGTCAAGCATTTCTTGACATCCAATCGTGTGTTTTTTTTTTGAAAATTAATGTTTTACCTAAAGGAAGGTAGATATTTCACGTTTCCGGTCATATTCTCGCTGTAGTTTTGTTGTTGTTGTTGTTCTTTCCGTTTCTGAACGCGTCGACTGACGCAGTGCGCATGCGCTGACGCGTGAACTAATATTTGAATCGCATACCAAAGTTTAGGGTACATAAACTTTGGTATGTACCCCTTATGTACCCCTTAGGGTACATACATTTTGCTACTTTTACAATATGAAATCGGATTTAATTCATTTGGATTGAAAAATTATCAATACACCATTTTGACTGGAGGAAGTTTCAGCAAAAACTACTCACCAAAAATATCTAAGAACAAAGAAACTGTAGGCTACAAGTTTTATGGATATCCACACAAGTATTCATTTCTGTCTGCCTCATATGAAGATGATTATCATAAACATGACAGAAACTTGATGCTGCTCTTCACTTATTTCCCCTGAGAGAAAAGAAAATCACATAAACATTCACAGGTGAGCTGTTTAACACCAAGATCTATTCTGATATCAACACCTTTCCATTGATATGACATAATTATAGTGACAGTCTTCGCACTTCACCTCCTGTTGACCCGCAGTGTTTGTATTTTGTGGTTTGCAATGTGTCTTACAGCATGACATTCACAGTTTCCCCCCCCACAAACCTCATTCACTTGTTTCCAACAGCTCACATGTGATAGCCTACCCACAGTTCGCTATTCCATATGTGACATTTAGCATATTGGAACACATAGCAAAAAAAATGCTAAATAAGTTATTCATTGCTAATTAAGTTTGTTTGAATGTTTAAATGATTTGCTGTTTAATGTTTTTGATGAATATATTATTCACATCACAAACGTTTTGCGAACAAATGCAAAGTTTCTTGGGGTAATACAAAACTTCTGCGAGAGAACACAAATGCATTCAAATACATCTCATTTTTGCCCCCCACCATCATGTCCCTTTAGGGGTTCTGCACTGTTTTAAGTGTTGTGGCTAGTTGCATTGCTGAGTGGCTACTAAGGCATTGTTGCTAGAGTTTTTGTTGTTTTTAGGCATTTCTAGGTTGGTCTGGATGATATGCTGCTTGCTAGGCATTTGCTATAGGTTACTATGGATGGTTAATAAGGTTTTCTAGCTGCTTGCTGGGATGTTGTTGCAAAGCCACTTGAAGTCAAGCCTGCAAGGTTAGCAAAAAAAGTGTAATGCCTGCTAATGCTGCGGTAAGCAGGGAAGGAGAGGAGGCCGTTTTTTTTCTTCTTTGTTTTGTGTTGTTTTAATGGATGTCAATGGAGGAGAGGCTTACGTGGAACTGCTTTTGTGGGAAAACGGTTTATCATTTAATGAATCGACGGCCTAATCCTCAACATGTTTGGTCCTAAACATTCGTTTTGGATTGATCTATTTTTCCACTGTTTACAGTGGAAAAAATGCTGTTTTATAAGAGAAGTCACAGACAACACGTATGGTTCAATTTACGGCGCTAATCATGCATTTTTATGGTATCCGCAAACAGTGATTGTCGGTCGCACAACTGTGAACGAAATTCACTGACGTCAGTGCTGTACGGTGATTGGTTATCAAGGCACAGGTGATCCAAATTAGCTGTTACGCTTTCTCCAATGTTACAGCCACGGACCCTATCTCCCAATAATAATCTCTGGTTGTTGTGTGGTTTCACAGGGTGATACCAAAATCCTTTTAAGATATAAAGTCTTTGGTGATGCTTGAACATTGCTCGGTAGTGATGGGAGAAATCAAGCTTTTAGAAACTTTGAATCAATTGAACCAATTGCTTTTCAAAATGATTCTGTTTCAAAGTGCTGAAAACATCACATGCTGAAGACGCCTGCTGGTCAAAATGGTGTAAATGCAGCGAAAACTCAGCCCAAACATACATACATAACACCGGATCCCATAAGTCTATGGGATTGTTTGGCCCGTTTTAAGTCTGATAGCTTTGTAACATCTCTTGACTTGTGGTATCATTAATGTCCGGACAAATAGCACAGTACAAAGTGTAATACTAACACTTTTTAATAAATCCTTAATTTATGAATAAGCAACAGTAGTGTTTAACGATCACCACAAATCAGGCTTATCTGGTGTGATTGCACTTATAAATGGTGTGGGCTGGCATTTTTACATGTTGAAACAATCTTAGGCTCTATTTACACCTGGTATTAAAGGGTTAGTTCACCCAAAAATGAAAATTCTGTCATTTACTACTTACCCTCATGTCGTTCCACACCCGTAAGACCTTCGTTGATCTTCGGAACAAAAATTAAGATATTTTAGTTGAAATCCGATGGCTCCGTGAGGCCTAAATAGGGAGCAATGACATTTCCTCTCTCAAGATCAATAAAGGTACTAAAAACATATTTAAATGAGTTCATGTGAGTACAGTGGTTCAATATTAATATTATAAAGCGACAAGAGTATTTTTGCTGCGCCAAAAAACCCCAAAATAACGACTTATAAAGTGATGGCCGATTTCAAAACACTGCTTCAGGAAGCTTCGGAGCATTAATGAATCAGTGTGTCGAATCTGCTGTTCGGAGCGCCAAAGTCACGTGATTTCAGCCGTTGGCAGTTTGACACGTGATCCGAATCATGATTCGACACACTGATTCATTTGTGCTCCGAAGCTTCATGAAGCAGTGTTTTGAAATCGGCCATCACTAAATAAGTCGTTATTTTAGTTTTATTGGCGCACCAAAAATATTCTCGTCGCTTCATAATATTAATATTGAACCACTTTATGGATCTTGAGAGAGGAAATGTTATTGCTCCCTATGCAGGCCTCACTGAGCCATCGGATTTCAACTAAAATATCTTAATTTATGTTCCGAAGATTAACGAAGGTCTTAAGGGTGTGGAACGGCATGAGGGTGAGTAATAAATGACAGAATTTTCATTTTTCGGTGAATTAACCCTTTAAGATGCATTTGGTCAATCGGATCACAAGTGGACGACACTAAATACAGGTGTAAACGGGGTCTAAAACATTTTGAGCTTGTCTTCTATTGACCACTTCCAGAGGTAGTCGAAAACGCATTCGACTGGATTGCTTTCGTAGTGTAGACACTCATGTGGTCAAATGCATTCGAACAGCCACAAAAGACCACCTACTCTCCACCTACTGACCTAATGCGTAGACATTATAGGAAGCGCGCTAGCCAGACGGGGTTTAAACTTTGTCAGGTGAAGACGCAAGTTTGATTTGAAGATGAAAAACATACCAAGCACAATGTTCTCTCACCATTCCTGATTTTTAACACACACTCACCGTGTTCGCCGTGGTTTTGCGTCTGTCACAGCAAAAACGAAAGCTGATGCTCTCCGTATGTCTTTCCGTCGTCTCCTGTCGTGTTCATATGTAAATTGCACAAGCTTATTTTATCCATTCGATCTGGAAAAAACCCATAAATGTACCTGCCCATAGACCCTCCCCTCGAAGAAATCAGGATAGAAGAGGTCGAAAGTGGACAAAAGAGACAGATTAAAACACCAGGTGTAAACGGGTATGTGTCTCCCTCGTCTACTTGTGATCCGATCGACCAAAACGCATCTTAATATCAGGTGTAAACAGGGCCTTAGTCTTTATTGCTGCCGCAATTTTGTCTCAATCAAAGGAAAATGTTGCTAAACAGCAGGAATAGCAAATCCCCTTTAAACTGCCTGGCACAACCCTCCAGGCTAAATCACACTAATAAATCTTGCTCTAAATACTTCTTCCTGTCTAGCTGCCAGATTTCTTTTCTTACCCTAAAGCATAAAGAAATAAGAGAAGATAGATAGAGGAAACTCTGTTTCATTCTTACCCATGCATAACGCTTCTCTGTGAGAGATTTGCTCTTACAGCATTGAAATTTGGACACCATTTGGAGCCCTCTAATTCATCACTGGACAGCTAATATTTCACATAAAAATATGTTCCTGTGTGTTTGGATCAGGTTTTTAAGACAAAAAAAAACCCTAAATGCATTGTCTCCCAATTCTATTTCAAGTTGTCCGCAGTATTGCGCAATGATAAAAAAAACAATCTACTGCATCTGTCTTTCGGTCTAATTTGCCGAGGAGTGAAAGTAATTGTAACAAGCTGCCTGTTTGCTGTTATCAACTGGCAGTGGATTCAGATGACACCTTTAATGAATGCCGAATTTCTGCCCCGATGCTGGAAGGTCATGGTGTAAGATAAATGTCAAGGATATCATTATGTGAGAGCAGCAGAAATGAGAAATTTCTCCAGTGTGTTTATAAATGAGAGAGTTTGTGCTTCAAATCATTATATACTGCATGTGTCACAGTACCACAGAGCCATTGTAGTGTTGGAAAATTATGTGCTCTAACAATAATGCTAGGAAATAAGTCATCCTGATTATTTCAAAGAACATTATGTGCATCTTAAAATTTTTAAGTCAAAATGTACACCCTTAATGCATATTCCTGGACTAATTGTGTACAATTTGTTGGCACATTCCAAATTATCCAAATTACCCAGTATTCATAATGTAATAACTTGCTTTTCCTCTGAAATTACTTTCTGCTGATATCACTTCAAGGAGTATTCTAGGTTTAATACAAGCTCATATTTTTATAAAAGCACTTGCCTTAGTTCTTCTATTAAAATTTGCGTATTAGTTGAGCTGTAAAGTCACTCTTGTCGTTTTTACAGTTGTTTTAGCCATTGTTGTAATGGCAATGAAGTTGGGTTGTATATAACATAGCAAATACAAGTTTTAATGCATAAACCTGGTCTAATTGTATAAGTGAATCTTTGCATGTTAATCTACACTCTAAAAAATGCTGGGTTAAAAACAACCCAAGTTGGGTTGAAAATGGACAAACCCAGCGATTGGGTTGTTGATGTTTGCCCAATGTGCTGTGCAGTTTTATTTAACCCAACTATTGTTTAAAAATTACTATATGACTGGCTTAAAATGAACCCCAAATAGGTTGGAAATTAAAAATCAGACACGTAGTTACTAGAGGCAACAATAGGTAATCAAAAGGTGAACATTTATTAAAACATTTTTTTTATAAATGTTTATTATTTAATTATTATTCATTAAACTTATTAATAAATGTTCATTTATTAAACGTATTANAATGTTAATTTCCAACATAATTTGGGTTCATTAATTTAAAAAAAGTAATTTGTTAATACAGTAATTTTTAAACAATAGTTTAGTTTAATAAAACTACCTAGCAGGTTGGGCAAACATTTAACCCAACCACTGGGTTAAAACAACCCAATTTCTGGGTTTGTCCATTTTCAACCCAACTTGGGTTGTTTTTAACCCAGCATTTTTTAGAGAGTAAACGATCCACATTTACTAATATCCCAAGTTATTTTTGCAATATTTAATCAAAATGTAATAGCTTGCACTTCCTCTAGATAGATCTTTCTGCTGACATGACTCAAAGGAATATTCCAGGTTCATTGCTAGTTAAGTTTGATATGACAACATTTACAGTATCATTGAAAAAATAAAATAAAAACATAAACAGTGAGGCATTTACAATGGAAGTGAAGGGGGCAAATTATGGAATATTTAAAAGCAGAAATGTGACACTTGTTTTATAAAATGTTGAATTATTTCATCTATTAAAATATTTGTGTATTAGTTAAGCTGTTAAGTTGTTGTCAGTCTTATGATCATTTTAGGGTTTCAGCCATTGTGTTGTAAAGTTGTAAAATTAGATAAAACCAACAAGAAATGGTTAATAAACTAATTTTTCCACACCGAAACCATGTTAACACATATTGTTTACATTGCGTGGCTATTCATACAGTAAGTATTTTAACGTTTACAGATTGTTTCAGTTCTATTCTCACTTCAGTTGTCCCTCACTGCAATATAGATTTGTGCTTTTTAAAAGAAATCCCAATTTATTTTTGCGTAATCAACATTATGCCACAATATATCGTTTTAACATTATTGTAATGAATCCATTTTTACAATCCAATCAATTCCCAATAGATAAAATAAAGCAATGAATGTTGTGTGTCACTTGAAAATGTCACATTACACAATTAAAATAAGTTGTGAACAACTTATTCACATTGACTTTTAGGTTTGAACGATAAACAACTTTGATTCTGTGTTGGCTCTTATGTGACGCAAATTGTCCACATCCTCCTTGCGGTACATGCTGAAAGTGAGATCCAATCTAAAATTGCAAACGATGTCCTGATCTCCTCTGGAAAAGGGGCTTTAATAACCCTGAAGAGTCCTTAGAGAGGAATAAGATCTTATAAAAGTGCAGAAAATCCCATTCCCCATCATAGACCTCTCCTTCGTAATTACCAGATCTGCCCCTTCTCAAAGGTGAAGGACGCTCTCTTCTCAACACTCCTCAATGTGGGCCAGTTCACTTTCAGTCCAAGTACAAAACTATTTTATGGTCATTCTGTGTGTATTAATAATCTTTAATGAGTTAATGACTTCTTAGTATCCACTGCATGAGACTAAACTGAAAAAGATGGTTAAAAGGTGAACGTGATAAAAAGATGTAATTTGAAAAGTAGCAGTGGTCAAACACTTGTAAGTTTCTTCACCCCTCACTTCTCACAGTCATAGTTAATTATTAATTATAAGAAAAGATATGCTTTTAGCTTTAAAATATGATTGGATAAATCATGTTTAAATACTTGACCGCTGTGACATCATGTAAAAATAACCAAAATGGCAGCAGTTAAAGTTAAAGTTAACTGGATTATGAACTCAACACATTTTATAATATACTGTATGTCATTTTGTTTATTCATAGAGTCAGAAGACATAAACAGCTTGCATCTGGAATTCTGGTATAGTGTGACTGTAGCTTATGAAATATATTTCTTATATATTCCTTCTTTAAGAAAATATAGTTTACTCTGTTTATGTCTTTTATCATTATTGCTGTTGCTTAATAAATCTTCATATGTGATTTTGATTGAATGATCAAAAAATGCTGATGCACACCTGTGTGAAAGAAATACTGTCTGTATTTGAAAGAAATATTTATTCCATTAAGGATTTTTACACAGCCTTTTTTCTGTAGCGACTTTCAGCATATAACAACGTCTGATGTTTACATTTTACGTGGCGTGAGAAAGTGACAAACCGAAATCCGATCAGAGAAGTCAGAATGAAACAGATTTACAGAAATGTGACTGGAATAGGATTTCATGTGGATATGCACAAAAATCGGATTTGGACTGACAGTCTGAACGAGGCAGATGTAAGCCTATGGGATTTTTGTAAAACCATTTTAGGTTGTATGATATAATATCTAATTTAGTTGTATATTATTTTAAAGGTACACTATGTAACTTTTTTGTTCAAAATTAACAACATTTAATTGTCAATACATCATAAATCCTTCTTCCAAAACCTGTTTTTGTCTCACCCTGATGCACTATGGTAAGCCTGTTATAATTGTTTATATTTTAGACCTAGCGGGATGGTTTTCATGGGAAATTGCGAACATACGTCACTCGCCTGTGCGTGACTCGTCATATCCGTAAATATACTTGACGTGCATGGTTTGGGAGTGGCTTAGGTTAGCCTAGTTGTCACAATGAGTGAGAAAGGGTGACATGGAGCTGCCAAATCTCCCGCTTTAAAGTCCCAGTGAAATCAAAATGTAAGTTGTTATGCTTTTAAGCTTTTATGAATATCTTCGGAGCATAATTCATTATGCTTCCTGAAGCAGTGTTTTGAAATTGGCCATCACTATATAAGACGTTTTTTTTTTTTTTTTTGGCGCACCAAAAATATTCTCGTCGCTTTATAATATTAATATTGAACCACTGTACTCACATGAACTGATTTAAATATGTTTTTTATACCTTTATGGATCTTGAGAGAGGAAATGTCATTTCTCCCTACACTCTAAAAAAATGTTTGGTTAAAAACAACCCAAGTTGGGTTGAAAATGGACAAACCCAGCAATTGTGTTGTTTTAACCCAGTGGTTGGGTTAAATGTTTGCCCAACCTGCTGGGTAGTTTTATTTAACCCAACTACTGATTAAAAATTTCTATATGGCTGGCTTAAAATGAATCCAAAATAGGTGAGAAATTAAAAATCAGACACATAATTACTAGAGGCAACAATAATAATCAAAAGGTGTACATTTATTAATAAGCAATTTAATAAATGTTTATTGTTTATTATTCATTATCTTATTAATAAATGCTTATTTATTAAACATATTAATAAATGTTAATTTCCAGCATATTTTGGGCTCATTTTAAGCAAGCAATACAGTAATTTTTATACAACAGTTGAGTTAAATAAAACTACCCAGCACGTTGGGCAAACATTTAACCCAACCACTGGGTTAAAACAACCCAATTGCTTTTTTAGAGTGTATGCAGGCCTCACTGAGCTATCGGATTTCAACTAAAATATCTTAATTTGTGTTCTGAAGATCAACATTAAAGGTCTTACGGGTGTGGAACGGCATGAGCGTGAGTAATAACTGACATTATTTTAATTTTTGGGTGAACTAACACAGTTTATGGTCTTATACATTCTCCGGTGCTGCACCATAAAGATGTAATAGCAATGCTTTAATTATTCACGAGCAAACACTGTGAATCTCAAGCTTTAAAACATAAATTTGCTGCATTTTTCACATCACTCAGCTTGATCTGGCTGATGTTCAAAAGAATAGAACCTATTAGATGGGAGTGCCTGTTTGTGGCACCATTTCTGCATTTCCTGTCGGGGGCATTGAACCACCCTATGTTTGTGGATTGGGGGCAGCCTCCACTTTTAATGAATTGTTTACCTAGCGCGCCTTGTTGCACATTGCTTTTGATGTTTGCTGAAAGCTGACAGAGAAATCTGAAAGCTGCCTGTTTTGTTTCAGTCCAGGTTTCTTGAAATCGTGAACATAAAACAGAAACAGTGAGACTCCAGAAATCAAGATGAAATATGTGGGATGAATCAAATATCTTTGATGGCTTTTTGAACTAAATATTTAAAACCCTTGGAGATGTTGCCAGCTTTTCCTCACTAAATGTTTGGATCACCTGTCAGGTAATAACACCTGTGTTATGACATATTGTGGAGCTATTTCCTCATTGTTTTATGAAGTAGCAAATCTACAGTGGCTTTATGTCTCCTAACTTTAACCCTGTAAAACCTGACATATGAAAAAATAATCAGGAAATCGAATTTTCTGGAATCAAACTACCTATTAAGCTTTAAGACAAGATGTATGAGGCTTTATAGTTTTAAAGAAAGAAATAACTGATAAATGGGAATTCTGTCATAATTATTCACTATCATAGTCATTGGATCACTTTTATGATGTTTTTTGTCCAATTTGGAGCTGATTGGTCAGTATCTTCTTGTTGTGTGAAACAGGGCTGTGTGACAATTCTTCTAAAATTCTACTTTTGTGTTCCATGGGAGGAAAAAAAAAACAGCATACAGGTTTGGAATGATATGAGGTTGAGAAAATGATGACAGACTTTCCATTTTGGGGTGAACTATCGCTTTAAAACTGTATGAGCCTTCCTTAATTCAAAGACAGCGATTCTCGGCTCTCATCCCGACGGCTGGCACATATCACATGGCTGTCATCATCTTCCTCAGATATTTAGCCAGTATTCATTTTGAAGGAAAGAATGTCACAGACCGCAATAGATTTGCCTTTGCGTCATTCCACTAATATGACATTCAAAAAAGTGGGAAGCATTTAATTCGCTCCCAGTTCATTTTTTTGATAATGCTCTGGCACTTTATGTGTGCAATCGTCTGAAACAGATTAATTTCCCCGGGTGCAACCTCTAGATGTCGTTTTGTCTGCTCAAGGTAATCCTTCCAAGACGTTGATACTGAATAGTGTAATCCGTCCTCATTAGCACATGCATTTCTTTGCCTTTTTTCTAATGAAATATGGAAAGATGCCTATGAATAACGAGACATCGCAGCAGGTTTTAACCATGACATTGCAAATGATTAGTCACCAGGTGGGTGAGTTGGCCAGAAATGGATTTCTGGCACTGACAATTATAGAAAAGAGGGATGATGTCCAATTTGTCTATTTTCAATGAAGCAGAGTTTTCACTCAGAAATTACTAGTAAATTTTACAAAAAAATTATAAAGAAACAGCAAGTAACACATTGAATTATTACAAGAAATGAAAGTAGAGAGGCCAAAATAGTATTTTCTTGTAAAATGTACTCCAGTTACCTTTGTTCTATTCATAGCTTTGAAAATTCTTTTTTTTTTATACTGTGGTTCTCAAGTCAGCAACTCTCTGACTTACTGAATCAGAATCGATAACTGAGCAGAAAGTAAAATGTTTTGGAATGAACTGAACTGATGATTTGAATGATTGGGTGAAAAGTAAGTTAATTTAGTAGCCGAATATCAGAAATGTTACAATACTGGAAATATGTTTGTGATTTGATTATATGACAGATACGAAATAGAACTCATTTTAATATATTAAAACATATAAAACTTTTTCAGCTGAGTGGTGAAAATGAATTTCAGTAATGTTGAACTGTACAGTAAAATACATAAAAATAAATAAAATTACAACAAACAACCTCATTCATCAAATTTTGTAGAAAAATCATGGTAAATATCTATATGTGCATACATATGAATGGAAAGTTTAAAATTATTTAACATGCTACATTATGAATTTAAAAGATGACAACAGAATCTTTTTTTGTTTTTGTTTTGTTTTATTACTAATATTGATTCTATACTGGGAAAGCTATAGAATAGGGCAGCAGCTGTAGACATTTGACCTCTTTGGTACAAAGAATAATAACCTAATTTAAAGCTTTTTCATTTGTGAAGACCTTTTTGCATAGTTTTGTTGAACAAAATTTTTGATTGTTGATTTCAATCATGAAAACTCTTGTAATAGTTTTAGTATGTTATTGAATATGGCAGTGATAATTGGTCTTGGCAGACTAGATCTGCTAAGCTGCTGCTGCTGTTTTTGCTGCTGTTGCTGTAGAGCAAGTATGGACTTGCTACTGCTAATACATAATCAGATACTCTGCTGTGAGCATGTATGATCTGCTGCTGCTGCATAAATAGACATACATAAATCCCATGGCAGATCTAGGCAGGTGGAGCTGGGGAGGAGGTGGGGTTCAGAGGAACTCAGCACGCTGCAGGACTAGCTTACAGCAAACAATGAACCAGACTGTTTAAATGTTGAGCAAGCAATCTCATTGGCTACAGTATATCAGCAGAGGCCAATGAGCTTGTGTCATGTGGTAATGATGTGATCGCTTGCAGATTGCATGTAAAAGACCTATCGGCCTGCGCCATCTAGAGTTTCATGACTTCTCTGAGACCGAAAGTACCAAATTTGTTCATTTTTTAAATGAAAAGGCCCACTTTTTTCCCAAAAGGTGTGGTAGACAGCAATAAGTATCTCATTGTACTCAGAATTAATGCTTGTCTCTTCATAATTAGGGAACAGAGGCATTAATACATTTCATTATGCCAAATAACACATTAATTATAAAGCTCTGTGTACTAAATTTCAAATCTGAACATATAAAGTTATCACATGTATCAAAAAATTTGCAAAAAGACTTGTAATAAAATGTTAAGCTTACTGTAAATATGTCCTCACCGCAACAAACTGGAGAAATATCAGATGTTTCTATATCCACTTGACAGTAGGTGCATAATTTCTTAATAAATTGGAAATTATAAATAGTCCATTTTAATAAGCAGTGACATTAAAGGGAGATTTATTCTCATGGGAAGAGCTACACTGAAGTGGAAAATGATCTCAGATTGGCATTTAGATTTCATTCTAATCAGGTTAGACACCACAGAGGCTTGTAAACTAAAGCCGAGTGTAAATGACGGCGGTAAAACTTTATAACAAAGTGACCTCATCTTGTAAACTCTCTTTTTGAGGACAGTTACAAAACACAGCTGCAAAGAGTCATGCATAGGAACTAGTCTAACATTGACAACTTGATTAGTCTTTGCTAACACTATCTGTCTTTAAATTTATTAGTTGTCTTGTTGTCACATGGGGAAGCTGAATAGACCCCATAAGAGTCAATTTTTTGAAATTGAGATTTATACATCATCTGAAAGCTGAATAAATAAGCTTCCCATTGATATATGGTTTGTTAGATACGCAGGACCAACAAATATGAGTGAGGTTCGTATTTTATTCCTTTTAATTAATTAGGAGTTTCTATTTCTTTTTGTTTAGGTAAGTGGAAAACCCAGAACAAACCAAAACACAATGTCAGAATATCTTTGGATTACACAGCAAATTGTTCACACAGCAAATTGTATACTACATTAGTATAGGACAATATTTTTCCAAAATACAATTATTTGAAAATCTGGAATCTGAGGGTGCAAAAAAATATCTTCATGGATCTTTACTTAATATCCTAATGATTTTTGGCATAAAAGAAGAATCGATCATTTTGACCCATACAATGTATTGTTGGCTCTCACTACAAATATACCTGTGTGACTTATGACTGGTTTTGTGGTCCAGGGTCACATATTATGATTAATTTATACATTTATTTATAAATTGAAAATGATTAATATGGTGATATTTTTATAATTATCATATATTTGTATTTAAATACTTTTACTGATTAGTATTTGTCCTTAAATTGCAAAGGCAGAGAGTTTCAAAGACTTTCAAAGACATATTTAATTTTTGCTCCTAAAGTGATTGAACCGAAATACATTGCTTTGTTGAACAGACACAATACCTTTTCATGTCCTTGCAAAGATGCAAATTTTATGGAAATTTCTCCTACATTTGCATCTTCGTCTCCGAGGATATGCCCGCATACATAATGGTAAATTTAATGTTAATGATAGATTATATATCTAAGGCAGAAAAACAAACATTTTGTGCATGTGCAGCATCAGTTCTGTACTAAAATTCATCCTTTATTGTAACAAAACAATGCACCCACACAATGCTCATAAAGATTTTTACTTTCCATAAAGCAAAGGCAAGCATACCATCTGAATGGTTTTGCTTGTAAAATCAATCAAGGCTGAATCTATTTGCCCTCAAAAGAATCTCAAACCAATATGCACCAGTACACAGCAAATCCTCTGAATGTATTTCATCATATTCACCATGCCTGGTGATATGCACATTCTGGACCAGAGATAACATGCAGAGAGAAACAATATTGACAATGCAGAGAGAAGCGTATTAATCAAATAGAGATAAATCCATCCGTTCAGAGGCGGCACAATGGGAGACGGACAGCAAGTGGAGCGCTCGAGCTCAGTGGACCCCATAGTGTGGCCGAGAGTGGAGCAAGGACAAAAGGAAGGTGAGCGGCATTCACTTCATTATGTATCTGTCATAATGTATCTGGAGAGAAAAGAGTTCTGAGTCCTCAATTTTAAAAACCCTGTTCAGTGCCTTTTTTGCAGTTCATAGCGACACTTGCCTTTGTATCACTATTACTGTTCCTGCAGTGATTGTGGTGTAGTCATGAATGATACCTTGAATCATTGAGGAGAGGTATGTTATTACTTTTCTAAATTACCAAAATCAAATTTTTTGTACAAACCCGATTCCCAAAAAGTTGGGACACTGTACAAATTGTGAATAAAAACAGAATGCAATGATGTAGAAGTTTCAAATTTCAATATTTTATTCAGAATACAACATAGATGACATATCAAATGTTTAAACTGAGAAAATGTATCATTTTAAGGGAAAAATAAGTTGATTTTAAATTTCATGGCATCAACACAAAAAAAGTTCTCTCAAAAATAATCTCAAAAAAGTTGGGACAAGGCCATGTTTACCACTGTGTGGCATCCCCTCTTCTTTTTATAACAGTCTGCAAACGTCTGGGGACTGAGGAGACAAGTTGCTCAAGTTTAGGAATAGGAATGTTGTCCCATTCTTGTCTAATACAGGCTTCTAGTTGCTCAACTGTCTTAGGTCTTCTTTGTCGCATCTTCCTTTTTATGATGCGCCAAATGTTTTCTATGGGTGAAAGATCTGGACTGCAGGCTGACCATTTCAGTACCCAGATCCTTCTTCTACGCAGCCATGATGTTGTAATTGATGCAGTATGTGGTCTGGCATTGTCATGTTGGAAAATGCAAGGTCTTCCCTGAAAGAGACGACGTCTGGATGGGAGCATATGTTGTTCTAGAACTTGGATATACCTTTCAGCATTGATGGTGCCTTTCCAGATGTGTAAGCTGCCCATGCCACACACACTCATGCAACCCCATACCATCAGAGATGCAGGCTTCTGAACTGAGCGCTGATAACAACTTGGGTTGTCCTTGTCCTCTTTAGTCTGGATGACATGGTGTCCCAGTTTTCCAAAAAGAACTTAACATTTTGATTCGTCTGACCACAGAACAGTTTTCCACTTTGCCACAGTCCATTTTAAATGAGCCTTGGCCCAGAGAAAATGCCTGCGCTTCTGGATCATGTTTAGATATGGCTTCTTTTTTGACCTATAGAGTTTTAGCCGGCAACGGCGAATGGCACGGTGGATTGTGTTCAACGACAATGTTTTCTGGAAGTATTCCTGAGCGCATTTTGTGATTTCCATTACAGTAGCATTCCCTTATGCACAGAGATTGTTCCAGATTCTCTGAATCTTTGGATGATATTATGCGCTGTAGATGATGATAACTTGAATTTTTCTCTGAGAAACTCCTTTCTGATATTGCTCCACTATTTTTCACCCCAGCATTGGGGGAATTGGTGATCCTCTGCCCATCTTGACTTCTGAGAGACACTGCCACTCTGAGAGGCTCTTTTTATACCCAATCATGTTGCCAATTGACCTAATAAGTTGCAAATTGGTCCTCCAGCTGTTCCTTATATGTACATTTAACTTTTCCGGCCTCTTATCCCAACAATCCTGTCCCAACTTTTTTGGAATGTGTAGCTCTCATGAAATCCAAAATGAGCCAATATTTGGCATGACATTTCAAAATGTCTCACTTTCAACATTTGATATGTTATCTATATTCTATTGTGAATAAAATATAAGTTTATGAGATTTGTAAATTATTGCATTCCTTTTTTATTCACAATTTGTACAGTGTCCCAACTTTTTTGGAATCGGGTTTGTATTTGTATTTTTGAAAAAAGAAAAGAAAAAAAAAGCATACATTAACATTGAAAGTGTCATACAGGTACCAGAATATCACAAAATATCAGTTATATTCAGTATTAAAGGTGGTACAGAGGATCTTTTCGTCGACTGAGTTTTTGAAATGAGCGCATGCATAAGAACAACCCCCCTTCTTCACAGCTCTTTTCAAGGGAACGCCTCCCAAAACTCATGCACGAGTTTACCACCGGCAATCGCTGTGTTATTAAGCCGGGCACACATTTAACGACTAGCTCAAACATTCTGACTGTGCTCAACATACAGCGATTGTTTCCTGCTCCTGAAGCAGATTTATATACTTTCACATGGAATTTGAACACCGACTGTAATCGCAGACTGAACGCAACTGGCTCTGACTGGACGCGTTTGAGCGCGATCAGTCATAAGTATCAATTTACATTCATAATCGGCCTTACAATCGTTAAGTGTGTGCGCGACTTAAAGCCGCGCACACACTTAGTGGATTCATTATGTCGGACTCACCACAGGTAACTCATAATCTGCAGTCTACTCCTGTCTCCTGACAAAAACATTGCATGTGGCGCCTGTGGAGTGTGGAAAGTTACTGGAGCAAGCAGCCGTGCGCCTCTCACAAGGAACGTCATGGCAGTGATTGAAAAGCCAAAGGGCCAATCGTTTACGCGATGATCGCGTAAACGATTGGCGGATGTTTTTAAGGCCCTACCTCGTGCACAGATGATTTATATTAATAATATTCCTTTCAGTGCACCTAATAAATAGTCTTTTATTATTTAGTAAAGACAGTTTCAAGTAATATTGCAAAAATGTATAAAACAAAACATCCTCTTTAGCACCTTTAATGTAAAGTGGTATAATTACATATCATCGCTGTCGGGTGGAAACCTTGTATCTCCGTATTTCATATTTTTTTTACTTTTTTTCATAAATCATTACTATTGGTCACCCTTTATCTGTCTGTGGGTTTTGCAAATATTTAACCAATGAAAAGTATTAAAAAGAGCTTGTGAGTAAACCTCATAACTCCATTGGATCATCAAGCTGTCAGTCAAACCTTATAACTCCACCTGCCTCCATTTGGAAGGAAGTGCCCCACGTATTTTGGAACATCTCTGCTCATTTGCAATGCAAGGGTAAATAAAGACACTCGTATTGACATGTCGCCTTCTATATAAGAGCCAATCGCCAACTGGTAAAGTCATTGCGTCACTGCAGCGACCGTTAGAAGCTCCGGTTCCTATAGAAACAGTCAGACGCGCGCCTCTGAAATGAGACACGAGACGCGCACTTTAGGACTGCGCATGTGCATTAGTTTGATCCAGCCTGAAAATTGTATTTCTTTTGTCATGATTCAAGCATTTAGAAACAAAATTAATGAGACAGTTGTTGCCAGATTTCATTTGTGATTTGAAATATGAAATTTAATCGAAAACTTGGCAAACAGCTTTGGAGAATTTGATGTTTCCCCATTCAAAGAGATAGGAGCTGCACTTGCATGCCCGAGAGGCATTTCAAAGATGGCCGCCGAGTGAAATTACTTGTCTTAAAAAAGGGAATTTGCCATAAAGCCCCCAAATCAACTTTGACAGTGTTTAATTATTTTAAAAAACTGTGTTTTTCCATTTCCTGAAAAGTAGTGGTTTTGGACATACAAGGGTTCTGCCTGACAGCGACGATATTATAACTGTGTAATTACATTAATTACTTTGTAATTACATTGTGTTTTTTCTATGCACAAGTTATTTGAAAGAAAACAACTTTAAAATGTTTTAATTTTTCATTTTTAGATGAAAATTCTGCCAGCCATGTTCTGTAGCACACCAGATGTGCTTAATAAGTAGGATCCTCAGGAGCAGCTGTGTGTTGAATACTGGTTCATTGACCATATGAAGACAAATGGCTAACAGCTGGTTTCCTCCACTGCAGTCCCACCCCTTGAAAAAAAAAGAAAAGCCTGGTTTCTTAAGTTCATCGCTCAATGAATCCCAGTCCAAGGTGGTGCTACTCATCCGAGAAGCTTCCGGTGGACTCTGCAGCACTGATACTGAATTATACTAATGACGGTATTAAAATAACAATGTTGCCATATATATCACATACAGTAATATACTACATATCATGGCTAATCATCATATTGCATTTTCCGATTTTGCGGTTTCATGAATTTTCTCATAATTGTTTTACTGTTTGCATTTTTGAAAAGACATTAAATAGTCTCAAAGCCATGATATGTTCTAGATAGTGTTTTGTGTTTTAAAATTGTTTTTTTATCTTCTCCTATCAGTGTAAATAAAACAATAGGTTTCCATTGTGACTACTTACCCCAACAGTTGGGGTTGAATAAACCGTATCTTTTTCCCTGGGAAATAATGGTGGGGAAGTTCAATCTCTTTTTGCAACAAAGACTTTGGATCTATACAGAAGATCACTTTAATAAATAACCACACCCTGGGAAATCCCTTGATATTATCAGTCTCATCCTGCTTTAATGACTGGGATTAGTGGAACATGATGAAATGTATAGTTCATAATAACTGATCAGTGTGTGGCGTGATGAATTATTGATTGGCACTATTATAGCTGTTTCTTTTGCTCAAAGGCGGCTTTGTTTGGTATGCCCATATTTTTACATCTATAATGAAGTGAATACTGTAGAATCAATAATCTTGTACTAAATGTGCCATTAGGTGAAACAAACAAGTACTTTGTCACAACAATCTGGCTCATAGTTGTGGATGTGCATATAATTTATCGACAGCTACAAAATCAATGTGATGCATTATTTCCATAACAATAGCCCTTTATAACTACAATTAAATGAATTTCTGTGCATTCAAATTACATTTAATTACAAATTCAACTTGTTTTGACACAGGAGCAAAATAAACCCAAATATACCTATAGTGTCTCTCTTTGAAGATTAACCAGAAAAAAGCCTGTGAATTAACTTATGTACAAAAACCTGCTTCTTATGCACTAACCTCTCGCAATCCAATTTAATCGGGCATTCAGTGCGCTGAAATAGCACTTTAACTTGAGTATTTAAAGTGCCCCTATTACGTTTTTTGGATATTACCTTTCATGTAGTGTGTAATATAGCTGTTTGTGAATGTACAAATGTGCTGCTTAAATCTACGTACTGCAACAAATTTGCTTAATGCCAGCCTATGGTTTTCATTGTCTGCCCACGAACAACATCAGCTTTGATCCACCTTCAAACACTGTAGTTGTAAATCCACTTTGCATGCACTTCCAAAGAATGAAGACTCTTGCTCGAATTGATGGTGTTCCACCATTAAAAATCGCATCCCGTGGGGTAAAAGCTGTGTTTTTTGTTTGGGTTCCCCGGTAAAATTAGCATTAGCATATCATGTTATTGGGGTCGCTTCAACACACGGACATGAAAAACAACCCGCAGCAACACTGTTAAAGTTGCCCAATTCTGCGGGAAAACTGCGGACTTGGCAACACTGAACTTGGCACTCATCTGCAAAATCGGGAATTGCATTTTGTTGGTCTGTTTGCACTGTTACCTCATTTTTATATGTTGTGAAGAAACTTAAACAATGTATTTTTGCCAAAATATGTTAAAATGTAGTGCTGCATCCTCCACAACATAGCACTCAGAACCGACCCACAAATCCAGAAACTATGGCCTGAAAATTGTGTTCAGCACAGACTTTTGCATGTTTGATGTGCATAATTCTTGTAGTGAAACGGGTACTAAAACAATGCAGACAGTGCATGCAAATAAACAGCGCTATCAGCGAGTGCAATTCATTCTCAGTGAATCCCCCAACTGTGTTTTATCCTGAGCTGTATTCAATGTAAGATGGAATCGAGATGTCGCAGTGCCACAGATTGTAGAGCTGACAGGTCATTTAGTCTTGGAGTCACTGGGCTGTGAGATGTCGAGCTTCGAAGCGTCTTTTGTGTCAAGAGTCACAAGACTTGCTGCCAGTGACCAGGAAGCCTTCCTGAATGTCATGCCATAGTTATTTACTGACAATTTATGTGCCATAATATGGGGCAGGCATACCAATTGGTGAGAGTGCACTGCCAACTTGTGCACTACACATGGGTCATTATCGCCAAAGAGGTTTACAGTGTTAAAAGTGTATGTTTTTTTCAAACTTAAAATATAGCTCTACAAATTATGGGTTATGGTTGTGGAAGTAACTGCATGTATTCCATTTGTAGGTGGATTTTGCCAAATGGAAGCACACACGAAGCAAAAAAAAAAACCAAAAAACGTTTTAATAACTTAATTAGCCTATAGTCTTTTTTGTTTGTTTTCCAGTAAAAATATTTAAAAGTCAATTTACTAGAAGTAACGTAATCATTTTTTTTTTCTTTTGCAGTACAGAAACATTGGCTGAACCAATGGTGTGAATTCTGGGCGGGGCTACTGTTACTCTGACCAATAGCAGATGAGGGAAGAGTTTGGGGAAACATGTTTGAAAACAGTCATTTTTTTCCCGACTTGATGGCTCTTATTCTTTCATCATTCAATTGCCTTTTTTGGATATTGATAGCTCTTGGATTCTTTTGCTGTATGGAAAAGGGCAGCTTGAATATATTTCAAAATGAATATATTTTTCCTTTTGAAAAAGAAGTGCGATTCACCATTTCAGTACATTTCAGTTAAATGCAGAGGAAAAATTCAGATTATGGGTTACTATACTTGGCCTTCACGTCACTTTCATTTTTCACTTTTTATACTTATAAAAATAATATACTTTAAAAGAATATGCTTTAGTGCAAACTGAATGTATATTAAATGCAATTAGCTGAAGTGTTTTGACACTTAAGTAGGACTTAAGTGCGTGCATATTTATAATGTCTTAAATACTTCTGTCTTTGAAGCATTTATGTAATTTCTGTTGAAACTTATACATACAGTGGGTACGGAAAGTATTCAGACCCCCTTAAATTTTTCACTCTTTGTTATATTGCAGCCATTTGCTAAAATCATTTAAGTTCATTTTTTTCCTCATTAATGTACACACATCACCCCATATTGACAGAAATACACAGAATTGTTGACATTTTTGCAGATTTATTAAAAAAGAAAAACTGAAATATCACATGGTCCTAAGTATTCAGACCCTTTGCTGTGACACTCATATATTTAACTCAGGTGCTGTCCATTTCTTCTGATCATCCTTGAGATGGTTCTACACCTTCATTTGAGTCCAGCTGTGTTTGATTATACTGATTGGACTTGATTAGGAAAGCCACACACCTGTCTATATAAGACCTTACAGCTCACAGTGCATGTCAGAGCAAATGAGAATCATGAGGTCAAAGGAACTGCCTGAAGAGCTCAGAGACAGATTTGTGGCAAGGCACAGATCTGGCCAAGGTAACAAAAAAATTTCTGCCGCACTTAAGGTTCCTAAGAGCACAGTGGCCTCCATAATCCTTAAATGGAAGACGTTTGGGACGACCAGAACCCTTCCTAGAGCTGGCCGTCCGGCCAAACTGAGCTATCGGGGGAGAAGAGCCTTGGTGAGAGAGGTAAAGAAGAACCCAAAGATCACTGTGGCTGAGCTCCAGAGATGCAGTCGGGAGATGGGAGAAAGTTGTAGAAAGTCAACCATCACTGCAGCCCTCCACCAGTCGGGGCTTTTTGGCAGAGTGGCCCGACGGAAGCCTCTCCTCAGTGCAGGACACATGAAAGCCCGCTTGGAGTTTGCTAAAAAACACCCGAAGGACTCCAAGATGGTGAGAAATAAGATTCTCTGGTCTGATGAGACCAAGATAGAACTTTTTGGCCTTAATTCTAAGCGGTATGTGTGGAGAAAACCAGGCACTGCTCATCACCTGTCCAATACAGTCCCAACAGTGCAGCATGGTGGCAGCATAATGCTGTGGGGGTGTTTTTCAGCTGCAGGGACAGGACGACTGGTTGCAATCGAGGGAAAGATGAATGCGGCCAAGTATAGGGATATCCTGGACGAAAACCTTCTCCAGAGTGCTCAGGACCTCAGACTGGGCCGAAGGTTTACCTTCCAACAAGACAATTACCCTAAGCACACAGCTAAAAATAAAAAACTTGTTGCATCTTTCCCAAAAAGACTCATGGCTGTATTAGATCAAAAGGGTGCTTCTACTAAATACTGAGCAAAGGGTCTGAATACTTAGGACCATGTGATATTTCAGTTTTTCTTTTTTAATAAATCTGCAAAAATGTCAACAATTCTGTGTTTTTCTGTCAATATGGGGTGCTGTGTGTACATTAATGAGGAAAAAAAAAAAGAACTTAAATGATTTTAGCAAATGGCTGCAATATAACAAAGAGTGAAAAATGTAAGGGGGTCTGAATACTTTCCGTACCCACTGTATGTCATGTAATTAAATATATTTGCAATTACACATATGTAATGAATACTCATGAATAACACACTTAAGTTAAAATGATTAATTTTAACTGAAAAAGTATTTACATGTGCTTTAGTATGTTAATCAACACATCCAAATAAGTGGAGTTCTTTAAAGCATGACAAAATATTATTAAAACAATGATTTAAAGTAAAGTAAAACTTTTGATTTGACATTATTACAAAGTGTACTTTTTAAAAGTGTACTTAAGTGAACTATTCTTTTAAGAAACGAAAATAACATTTCTGCAAGGCAATGATGAAGCCAGTGATTCAGTTGTCAAAGTAAAAATACAAGGTTGCTAAAACTTGTTTTGAATTTCATCGTATACAGAAAAAACAGCTATGGCACTCACAGGTCGTTGGCGCAAGGGCAAACATGTTAAGTGTTTTTTATTACAAAACCTTTTGATACCAAATTGCTGACACTTATTGTACAAACATGGGGCAGAGTTTGTACAAAACCACTGGCTGAACTCACTGTTACCCTTGCTTGTTTTCACAGTCTGCATCCTAATAAGTCAGCAGCAAGGACATTACTGGTGTGGGAACAGAGGAGCTAAAGTAGACGCTGGCCTAAAATACATTAATTTATGCTAATAGCTCCACTGCAGAGCAGCCGAAGGTTTGACCTCCCACTTACCTTTGCAGACACTTTATTCCAGTCAGGCCACACCAAACTCCACAAGAACCTCCTTCTGACCCCATTAATTGATTTCAGGCCAGCAAGATGAATTTGAATTTTGCTCAATAAACACAGAGGCCTGACCTATCCCTTTATTACCTGACCTTATCGCATCTACAAGGATCAAAGAAAATGTTAGCTAAGTTGAACTGTGCAGCCTCCGTCACCTCGGGGAGAACGGAGAATATAGTTTATCACAGCTGCAGATTCACAAAATACCCATATTCAGCTTACAGCTCATTCGAACAAGAAAGAGAAAAGGTCACGACAAAGTCAGTGTTTTATTTAGCCATATACTAACAAAAAGTAACACTGCTTCTAGTTGTACAAGTGCTGGTATCATACCATGTCCAAAAAAAAGTTTTTTTTTTTTTTTTCATTGATACTTGATTAACTGCCTTGAGAAACAATGCACAAAATATATGTGTATTTTGTATTACAGTGACATTAATTTAAAGGTATAAAGGTGCTCTTACAGATACATTCCCTGAAAACAAATATGCAATATTTCCTTACAGGTAAAAATCATTAACCCCCGGTTTCACAGACAAGGTTTAAGCTAGTCCTAGACTAAAATGCATGTTTGAGCTGTTTTAAGTGAAAGCAACTTGTACTGACATATCTTAAAATATATCAGTGCCATTGTTTTGTCTAAAGATGCACACCAGTAATGTTGTTTTTTTTCTAGTGAACGTTTATAAAAGCTTCTTAAATATCCTAACTGAACTAAGGACTAATCTTGGCTTAGGCTAAGCCCTCTCTGTGAAACCTGGCCTAAGAATAGGATATTTTTGTAAAGAGTGTACTCTCTCATGTAGTACAAGCATATGTTAACTCTAAATGCATGGATGTTTCGCTAATCATTATTACATATTCGGGTCTTTAGTGACCCGGAGGCCCACACCACACGTACATGGGTATTTTTATAAAGAGTTTTTCCTCTTTTGTTTTAAAAAAATAATCGCGTCCACATGAAAACACAAAAACACGCTATGAAGCACTGTCAAAAGCATGCCAAACCAACAGGTGGCGATATAACCTTAACCGTAAAGCCATGTTGGCCAATCAGAAGCCTGGAAAAAAGGTTATTACCGGTTCCAGTTCCAACGTCAGAAGCCAAAATCTCCGGTTTCAGTGTCTACATGACAGCACTGCAACCGGAGTTTTTGAAAATCTTCAACCTGGCAGGAATTTTCTAAATTGTTTTGAATTTTTTTCGGTTTCAGTGACTGGGTACTGTGTTTGCGTGTGGACAAACGTCCAAACAGAAAAAGCTGTGGTTTTGAAAATACCCATGTCCATGTGAACAGGGCCTAACACGGAAGGATCTCGACCTGTCGTGATAATAAAAAACTCTCCTGATATTAGAGTTACAATTACAGAAGAATAAATTAAAGCATATTTTGTTACCTTTTGGAGCTTGGAAGGGTTCAGTTTGAGCAGATGTTTTATACCATCATCGCTGTCCTTGTCAGAGCTCATTTCCCATTCAGCATCTCAAATATATTCTCAAAACATTTTCAACATCTCCAAAATCAATATTTTTGATTGCTGACAGCTTCTTCACCAGATCCACCACCAAGTGACAGTGACTCTAATATTTGATTGCATTCAGTACTTGCTCTGCAGTAAATTGCTGAGCTATTTTAAGTTTTGAAGATGATACATCCTATATTCTTTTGTTTTCTGCCTACAGTAACTATGAGTGAAATGTCACTTCATCATTGTGTAGCAGACATTGTGGAAAAAAGGTGAATCACACTTATTCAGTCATCAAAGATTCTATTATTGTTGTTCAGAAAAAAAATATATACTTACTGTTACACACCTCGGGTCGTTTTTCTTGTTATATTGTTTATAATGAATTTATTGAGGGATACTAAGAAGGTTGATGTCTAACTTTAAAAATTGAGTGAGGAAGAGGCTAGTGAATGATGTCCCGGGTAACTAAAGACCCGAGGGTTAATCAATACCTACCATGATATACAGGTCTTGTTCACACAAACCTGAACCTAAATAAGTGCATATAATCTAATTTCTGCTTTTTAGAGTGTTTGCTCAAAGTAAATTTATTCAGTCCATTTGCCATGTGTTCATCCATTAACACATTTGCTCAAATAGCCATTGCTAAAAATCAAGCAAATAAGAAGAGTAAATTACAGGTTTATCCTCAGGAACCATGTTTGCATGGCTAAACAATTTCATGGATGTTTTTGCATCTAATATGAAGAAATATGAATCACTAGATAGATAGGAAAGCAACAATCTAGCAAGTCATTACAGTTTATCACAGTTGCAACATAATGCATTTGTATTTTCAAGTAGTTTTTAACAATTAATGTTTTAAAAAAAGCAACAGTGAAGGAACGCTTTCAAAAATATCAACTGGTTTTCTCGTAAGCACGTATGATTTCATTTGGAAGATTCCTCATGTACAAAATGCCAATCAGCATTAGTGTTTTAGCATGCATGGAATCTGTGCTATTACCCAAAGGAGAGGCATCCGATCCGATTAATGCAGTGTAAATGCATGGCTGTGCCACTGCGATGACATGCATCCTAAGACAGAATTTAAGGGGGCAGGTGGATGCTCATAGCATGCAGATTGATCTGAACTCTTCTGAAATGAGTGTGATGTTATTAATGCACAACTCTCTGGCTTCCATTACACAGATTCAGTGCATCCCTGAATGCTTTCTTCAGGAAGCAAAAAATACACATCAATAAAATTCTAAAAATATTCGTTATTGTTTTGCAAAACAGCTCATGTGACTACAGTGGTTCAACCCTAATGTTATGAAGCGACGAGGATACTTTTTGTGTGCTAAAAAAACAAAATAATGACTTTATTCAACAATATCTAGCGACGGGCGATTTCAAAACACTGCTTCATGACGCTTCAAAGCTTTACGAATCTTTTGTTTCGAATCAGTGGTTCGGAGGCCAAAATCACGTGATTTCAGTAAACAAGGATTTGTTATGTCATAAGTGTTTCGAAATTTCAATTGTTCACCCCTGGGGGCATGACTTTGGCAGTTTGTTACAACGTAAAAGTACAAAGTCTTCAGTCCCTGGCCCTCCACTACATGAAACAAGCTACATGTTATTCAGTAAGATACATGCAAACAGACAGGACTGGAATATTCTGGAAAATTATCAGGGAGGCTAATACGAGATGTATAATTTACAATCACATTAACCAAACATTTGCGGCGCACTCCTTAGCTATCAATATTCATTGTACAAATGAAGTATGACTGGTTACCTCTGTAACTAATGAGCGCATATGCTGATCTGTTGTCAACAAAGCAGTGGGAAAGCTTCTTCCGAGGCATTTCATGACATGTCTGTCCTAGATAAATGTCAAAACACTTTACAGAATCTCTGTTATTAGGCGAGGATATTTTGAAGTAGCAACTTGTTGTGTCGGCTGTGTTTTAATTAGGCATGTGCAAATTTGGTATTTTTGACTACTGAAGGTTTCAGTGGAGGTGGTAATGGAACGAGTTTGTGCTATTTTTTTTTTTTATGTGGTGTTAATTATAACTCAACCGTTAAACAGATTTTCCAACACTGTTAAAGACATCCTATAACATGCTAAAATATGTTCACCTAAATGGTGCTGGGTAATTTTTGGGAAACAAGGGAAGCTGAATTATGACTAGAAAAACAACACAGGCTCATTGTAAAAACGTGCCTGTGGTGACATTTTTGCAAAATGATATTACGCTGCTTCTTGAATAATTTGTGACGCTTTCAAACCGAAATGTCCAGTTACCGTGCATTCACACCGCCGCCGGCGAGAGCATCAAACACTCTAAAAACTGCTGGGTTAAATATGGACAAAACCAGGGATTGGGTTGTTTTCACCCAGCCATTTTTTTCAACCAATTTTGGATTTATTTTTTTAGCCAGCAATATAGTAATATAGTAAAAGGCGTGTTTTTGCTCACCCCCAAATAGGGGCAAATTTGTGGGGTATTTTAAGCTGAAACTTGACCAGACCAGAGACTTCTATTACATCATGTGAAAGAGGGCATAATAGGTGCCTTTTAACCCAACCTGCTGGGTTTGTCCATATTTTACCCAGCTTGGGTTTTTTTAACCCAGCATTTTTTAGAGTGAAGTGACAGGAAGTCATTCATTTTCAATGTGAGCCGGCGGCGAGCTCTGGTGAGAGCGACACGGTGTGTCTTGGATGGTGAGAGTGTCGAGGAGAGTTGAAGTCAGGTCAACTTTATGGTAATGAGCTATGACGTGGTTCAGAGGCAACCAATCGGAATGTAGAGGTCCTTGCTTGAGAGGATTCCGATTGGTTGCCACAACTCGTCATTAACTTTGACCCTCCCGCCGGCGGCGGTTCGAACGCACGGTATAGCGTTCTCGGCAGAGCAGCCAAGGCGAATTTTGACGCTCTCGCCGGCGACGTTGTGTATGTTTTATCTGAAACAGATGAATGTGAAGTTGTTTTACGTCTCACAACGTTTGGGGACTTGAATATTTGGTGAGTGGCGCTAAGGCAGTGTGTGTCCACTAAAGAATTTTTAGCCAGCTGAAAACACCAAGGTGCTCTTCTGAAAATACCTTGCTTAAGAGCTCTTCTGCGGTACAGTTTTTTCATTTGAGGTGCTTTGGTTGCTATGATACTGAATATCCACATCGGTACGTTTTTGAAGTTTTGCAAAAATGTAGATAGAGGCACATTTTCCAAATTATCCTATTTTCCAGAAAAGCTTAAACATGCACTTCAATCTGCTGGACTGAAGTGGACCACTGAGCAATAATTGTAGACCGCTGGCTCTGAGTGCTTTTGAACTCACCGTTCAGTGTTGTGCTCTGCTGTATCAGGCAGTGATTTTATCTAAATTAATCAGAGGGCTGCATAAAAAAAGAGGACTAACAGGCTGGATCTGACCCCTGGGTCACTAGTTGATGAACTCTGATTTAGGCTATTGTTGCCTTTTTTTTTTAAATTAAAGCCAAGCTCAGCTGTTGACAAAATGTAGGGAAAAAAATCAGACGTGATTTTATTCAAAGATCAAACTTGGTTCAGATGTGAACAAATCTGTAGAGTGAATGTTACAACGACACTGTGGATGTCGCATACTGATGTAATGAAGTAACACAGAACAAATCAGTAAACAAATCTTTTTATTGTGCTAAGTTACAGTTACACATGGCTTATATAATATTTTTAAACAATGATGCCTGAAAAACATTTAAATCTTTTCTTGAAGATTTTTCTGATTACAGGTCAAAACAGAAACATAGCCTAATACTAAAGATGTTAGCCTATTAAAGCCTAAAACCCCCAGCTGTTATAAATTCACTGTAAACCACGGCTTCAGGGGGCTTATTGATTTTATAATACGGTTACCACACAATACAAATATTAAAGCCAAAAAAGAAGAAAAAAATTTATCAATGCAACTTTCATGAAGTAAAATCACTAAAAGCCTTCATTCTGCTGAAAAAAAATAGTCTCTGACCGTGAACAGCAACAGAAGTTACATTTATTATGCCATTAGATGGCGACAAAGATTGTCTTTATGAGCGAGTCACTCAGTCACAAAGACTTTTATATTGAAACTTGTTGTGAACACGAAACAAGACGCAAATGACAAATGCTTTGACTAGCGCTGTCAGTGTCAGCAGGGCACAGGAAAACCCATTAAATGTTAAAAGGACAAGATCACAGCGGATATTCAAACTTTTTTTTTATTATGAACAGGACTGACCTGAAGGAAAATGCTAAATCTGAATGCAGGTAATACACTCGGTCACTCAGTATCTCTCTCACAATACTCTTCTACATTGTAATAGAGTACAGCTTCAGTTGAGAACAAACATATTTTTATATTGCTAAGGGTGTTGTGTTGGGTGAAGCAGTCATACAGTTGCTGTGTTTTCAGAGTTGCCAGGTTTTCACAACAAAACCCGCCCAATTGCTACGCAAAACTAGATAAAATCCGGTAAAATCCGGGGTAAAATCCGTATTTTTGGCATTCACATTCCAGGGGCTAAATATCATGTTTTTTTGGGGTCGTTTCAACCCGTGGACATGAAAAACAACCTGTGGCAACACAACCCCCCCCACACACACACACTTGTTTTTCATTGTGTGTTTTATCGTGAATAAGTCCCTTTCAAGGAAAGTCTGTTCACTCTGTGGCCATATTTGCAACGCCTCTGGGCAGCTATTTCAGGCATCCAAGACCATGTTCTATCTATTTGAATGGGGGAATCCTGAAATCTCAAAAACTGCTTGCCAAACTCACAATTAAAAAACATATTTCAAATCAGCAACAAATTTCCGACATGAACTGTGCCATAAATGTTGTTTCTTATGCTCAAATAGTGTTAAAAAAGGCTAGACCAGCCAATGCGCATGTGCAGTCCTAATCGCGAGTCTCAGGTTTCTATGAGAACCGGAGCTTCTAACGGCAGCTGCAGTGATGCAATGACTTTACCAATCATCGATTCGCTCTTTTACTTAGAAGGCGGGACGTGTTCCGCCATGTTGCTTGTTGCAGTTTCTCCCCTTCATAAGTAATAAGAGTGAACTGTCTTTCTATATCTATAGTCTTTGATAAAACACAGCTATTGACCAATGAGAATCACGCAGTAGAACTAACCGTTTTATAATATATATTTTTTTCCACTTACAGTTATAATATATGTATAATTGTATGCTCACAAGATTTTTAATCATTGTTTAATTTAATACTTTATGTCCTCAAGAGAAAACACATCTGTCTAATTAGAATTCAGGACACTACTAATAACCATCAAATAATTAGCAATTACTCAACCAATTAACTACTGTAAAATGTGGAATAGATTAAAATTCAAGGTTTCAAATATATTTAGACCATGTGAATGTTATAGAACACAAAGATAAAAATAAAAGACAAAAAAAATTAAATATTATATATAAAAAAGACAATCATACACATTATACACATTTGGTGCACAGGTGATAAGTAACACTCGTTCAGCCTGGTAGCAATCACGTTTGCGTGCTTTTGAGCACTCCAGGTTTGAACGATAACGTTTAAATTAGGCCACTTTTGATCTCTACCTTTAATTTAATCTACATTCCTGCTTCAATTAGATATGCATCTTTTAAGGTTATTAATGGATGCTGCATTCCACTTTTCGGTATGCTAAGAAAGCTGTTAATGCACCCAGATAATTTTTTGTGTGTCATCGTATAAGCCAGCTGTTTACTGATTTTGCTGCATTAAGTTTTAATGGAAACAGTGCAGAGATAATTAGAAATAGATTTCAGCCACTATGCTTGATAAAAGATTGTTCATCACCAAGGTGTTTTTTTTTTAAATTTTTTTAATTTTTATAAAATACAGGGATTTTCCTCACTCATGCTCGGAAAAGGTCAGAGTTATATTGCAAAAACATGCCTAGGCATTATTTGTACAAAATCACCTTTAGCAATCAGGTGTACAACATCAGTTTGAAAAACTATTTTCTTGTTTAACAAAAGTGGTTTGTGTTTGCATTTAATTATGTATAAAGAATCTAAAGAGCAAACAATAATAATGTAAAGAACTTTATATGGCATGCAGTAAGATAAGTCTTATCTGGGAGTTAGACTGTAATTAACTTAATACCCGATCTCCTCTTAATTAACTCTGATCTAATTAACAACTGTGGCTTGATTTTGCACATTAGTTTTAAAAGCATTCATCTTTTTTAATGGCAAAAATACATCCTTATTTGCCGTTGACTGTGGGAAGAAAAATTTATTAGTGTAAACATATACTTATTTAATTTCAATTTTGAAAAACCTTTATGCTATTTACCATTAAATTTTGTTTAATGACTGATTTAATCAACATTTAAAGGTAATTTTTTTTCACAACCAAAATTGGTTATTTTAAAATTNACTCGTTCAGCCTGGTAGCAATCACGTTCGCGTGCTTTTGAGCACTCCAGGTTTGAACGATAACGTTTAAATTAGGCCACTTTTGATCTCTACCTTTAATTTAATCTACATTCCTGCTTCAATTAGATATGCATCTTTTAAGGTTATTAATGGATGCTGCATTCCACTTTTCGGTATGCTAAGAAAGCTGTTAATGCACCCAGATTATTTTTTGTGTGTCATCGTATAAGCCAGCTGTTTACTGATTTTGCTGCATTAAGTTTTAATGGAAACAGTGCAGAGATAATTACAAATAGATTTCAGCCACTTTGCTTGATAAAAGATTGTTCATCACCAAGGTGTTTTTTTTTTTAATTTTTTTTTTTTATATAAAATACAGGGATTTTCCTCACTCATGCTCGGAAAAGGTCAGAGTTATATTGCAAAAACATGCCTAGGCATTATTTGTACAAAATCACCTTTAGCAATCAGGTGTACAACATCAGTTTGAAAAACTATTTTCTTGTTTAACAAAAGTGGTTTGTGTTTGCATTTAATTATGTATAAAGAATCTAAAGAGCAAACAATAATAATGTAAAGAACTTTATATGGCATGCAGTAAGATAAGTCTTATCTGGGAGTTAGACTGTAATTAACTTAATACCCGATCTCCTCTTAATTAACTCTGATCTAATTAACAACTGTGGCTTGATTTTGCACATTAGTTTTAAAAGCATTCATCTTTTTTAATGGCAAAAATACATCCTTATTTGCCGTTGACTGTGGGAAGAAAAATTTATTAGTGTAAACATATACTTATTTAATTTCAATTTTGAAAAACCTTTATGCTATTTACCATTAAATTATGTTTAATGACTGATTTAATCAACATTTAAAGGTAATTTTTTTTCACAACCAAAATTGGTTATTTTAAAATTGAAAAATAATTTTAATGATAAATAAGCTTTATTAGGGTTATACTATTTGACCTTGCCATGTCATGAAAAAACTAATTATCCAATTAAATGAAATCATCTTGACTTAGAAACATGCTAAATTATGTGTTGCACCTGAAAATGTTGAGTGAGATTTTTCGGCACAAATAAGAATATTTGTACATAATTAATAGCAAATAAGCCCCACTGTCACATGACAACAAAATGGCATCATTCATTCAGGTTGCATGACAGCGACTTTGATTTGGCAGATTTTTAAAATATTAGTATTTTGCTGCAAACTTGTGTAGCTTAAATGAATGAAAGGATGAATATATATATAATTTCTGTATTCTGTTTTTCTGTTTGTTGTGTATGATTGAGACCCTCCTGGAGTTTATAAAGTGCTGAATTGCAGGAGAGATTACATAGAGAGATATTAATGGCAGATAGAGAGACTCCTCCTCTTCTGCTGAATGTTATAATGACTGTGCAATTGAACATGAGGAGCACTCAACATTCAGTGCCGTCACCGTGTTTTCTCTTTCAGATAACAGAGGATGACTGCTGACCTCTGTTTTACTGCTAATGCTGCACATTAATAAGTTCTGAATACCCTCTCAGAATAAAGCGTACCATCAAGCATCCACTACATGGTGTATTTTGCTTTGTAAGGTTTCCATTGCTGTACTCTTACAAAACTTACTGTGGCAGCAGTATGTTACAGACATGATACTTCTATATACATCATGATATTACAGTACCAGTCAAAAGTTGGTATAGATTGATAGGGGCTTTTTAAATGTTTTTGAAAGAAGTCTCTTCTGCGTACATTTAACCCAACTGCTGGGTCAAAACAACCCAATCGCTGGGTTTGTCCATATTTAACCCAACTTGGGTTGTTTTTGACCCGTTTTGTAGAGTGAAGTGTAAACATGGTAAAATGAACCATGGCATTTTCATGTCAGTACCATAACATTACCATCTGATTATTAAGATATTATTATAGTTTTTATTAATAATTTGAACTTTTTTTATCTTTTCTGTTTTTATTATTTATTTTTTTTAAAGTTGTAGTCTTTTTGTTTTTGCCATTTTTATTTTTTTAAATATGTGTATGTAGTTTTATTATTTTTCATTCAGTTTTAGTTATTTGAGTACATTAAGTTAAGCTAAATGAAAATGCTTTTAATGAAACTTACAGCAGAAAGGCGGTTTTTTTTTTTAAATCGATGCTACCTGACTAGAAAACAGTGGGGGGAAAAAAGGCTGTTGTTTTCCCTTTTGCCAAATAGGTAGAAAAACTTCAACACCCATAATGCACCGGTCATGTTGCTGTCGAAGGCCACTTCCACCAGTCTTCTAAGGGTTGGTTACCAGAGTCATTTACTGCATTGCTTTAGTAGGAAATACTTCTTAGCAAACTTTTAGTCATAAGGGTGTTGACTTGTATTGTTCTAGCAAGAATTCAAAGAGTAAAAGTTATGCGGCAGTGTGTTACTTTCGGTTTCCAGTGAAGGATCCAGCAGCGCGCTGTAGGCAGTGGCTAAAGGCTGCAAAGAATCGCGAATACGGAGATAACGTCTCAACGGAAAACCATGAAAACAGTATTTTAGGCCAAACGGAGGGGAAACTGAAAGAAACTGCTGTTCCGTTAGTTCTGTCGCCTACAGGTAAGAAAGCTATTATCATAGTGTTCTAATTTTACCATAATGCTGTTTAAAGAGTAGACAAAGTACAATACAATTTTCAGTGATAAGCATACCCTTACAATAACTGTTCTGTTAAAGGGGTGGTTCATTGCGATTTCACTTTTTTAACTTTAGTTAGTGTGTAATGTTGCTGTTTGAGCATAAACAACATCTGCAAAGTTACGATGCTCAAAGTTCAATGCAAACGGAGATATTGTCTTTTAAAGAATTATCTTTTTAAGGACTACAACAAACGGCTGGTAGGGACTACAACAAGCCTCTTCCCGGGTTGGTGTCATTACTAACCCTAGAATTTACATAAACCCTGCCCCTGAGAACACGCAACAAAGGAGGTGACAACACTTTCCAACAACAGTTTCCACAGGAGCGATTTATAGATTATCATGACAGAATATGCTAATCAATGACTTGAAGATGGTTAACTCCACATCAGCATAAATTCATCAACTAACCGTTCAGAAGCATCCTGTTGCATTCAAAATGTTGTCACTTCTTCTTTAGTCTCTCTATAATTGTCTGACTCCATTTTGAACATAAAAGGCTGAACAGTTTCTGACATTTTCAATGAGTCTTTGTGAGGTAATCGGCGCTGCCAACACTATGTGCTAACAAGAGCTCCTGAAACTCCGCCCTTTTTTAGAGCAGCAGCTCATTTGCATTTAAAGGGGGACACACAAAAACAGCGTTTTTGTTCACCCTCGAAAAGTGACAAATTTAACATGCTATAAAAAATGATCTGTTGGGTATTTTGAGCTAAAACTTCACATACACACTCTGGGGACATCAGAGACTTATTTTACATCTTGTAAAAGTGGCATTATACCACCCCTTTAATAACCCTCTGTCGATCCAACTGTATGTGGCTTGGGGATGCCAAAATGCAGAAGTATAATCTGTAGTTTTCACGACCTGTCAAAAGTCACAAAAGAGTAAACGTTCATTTACATATACTACCAACTTTGTAACAATACAAAGTGGGTTGAAAATCAGATAATTATATTTTAAATGACAAAAAAATGTATGGTTTAAATTTTAGACCTGCATCTGATAGCATCCCTGTAGCAGGTTACTGTTTTGTAAGGTGCAACTGCAGGGCAATGCAAATGTAAATGGTTTCAGTAGTATTAGTAGTGTGAAATGTATTCATATAAAGAGCTGCCGCTGGACGTATGAGGCCTAATGTAATTCTGCCATAGAGTGTATTCACCCACAGAAAATTATGACAGCAATGGAAGCCTGCAGACGAGGAACCTCCCAAATAGCCTTTCACACATGATATCTCCCATAGCATTATAATGCAGGTAGGAAACACGCTCGGCTGCTTAGCTTTAACGCTCCACTGAGTCTCGGCTGGCTCTCAGGGCGCTCTGCTATGGCGACATATTCCCCTTCACCATGGTTACATATTGAAACCTGTTAAGAAAGCGACTGCATTGATTCAGGGCACAGCTCAGGCGTACAGCCCATTCTTTAAAGGCAGAATGGCTTCTGTCAAAGGATGCTGTGCCCACGCCAACAAAATAGGCGGCACCACGCGACGAGCCGCTCTGATGTGCATATCCCATAAAAAGGGGGTAAATGCTGAAAGAGATGTGCTCTCCTTCTTTTTTTTCTTTTTTTTGAGGTTATAGCTGAGTCCTTGCTGCATTATGGTTGTTGATGGCTAACTTAGCGTCTGGATGCGCTCCAAACACAGGACATGAATCAACGGGGCTCAAAGCTGCCTTCTGCTTTAAGTATTTCATTTGAGCCAGGGAGTTTGCCATGATTACTCGCTCATTGTTTTCACTTTTTTATATCATTTATCTAGTTCATATGTGGATACGAACTTCTTTTTAAAAAATAATTTGGTTTTTAGATTAAAAGTACTCGGGTGAATCAAAGAATAATGATCATTTATGGGTCATATTTCACATTAAAATCAAAAGAAAATTACATTTTGCATACACAAAAGGAATTTTGTTTTAAAACCATATACTGTACATATACACCATTTTATAAATATGTACATAAATATGTATTTATAAAGGGTGTGTGTGTCCGTCCGTCTGTCCATCCAATGTATTTTACGTTTGCTTTATAATAACTACTAATATATACTTTCCCCCCACGTTATTGTATAAAAATGAAATTTATTTGCTTATTTTTTTCCTTTTTGGGAAAATAAAAATATATCATAATATGAATGAATGAGGCATATATATAGCGCATTCTTATGTATTACTTTACACCTAAAGCGATTTACAATCATATATATCATATGCACTCACATAGGCTACCAAAAAACAACAACAACAACAACGACTTAAGGCCCTTTCACACCAAAAACGATAACTATATTTGCATCCACACCAACGACCGATAACGGTCTGTTTATTCTAAACTCATTTATTACTGACCCTCATGGCGTTCCACACCCGTAAGACCTTCGTTAACCTTCGGAACACAAATGAAGATATATTAGTTGAAATCCGATGGCTCCGTGAGGCTTACATAGGAAGCAATGACATTTCCTCTCTCAAGATCCATAAAGGTACTAAAAACATATTTAAATCAGTTCTATTCATATTTAAAATGGATCTTGAGAGAGGAAATGTCATTGCTTCCTATGTAAGCCATCGGATTTCAACTAATATATCTTCATTTGTGTTCCGAAGATTAACGAAGGTCTTACGGGTGTGGAACGGCATGAGGGTGAGTAATAAATAACATAATTTTCATTTTTGGGTGAACTAACCTTTTTAATTAGAATGGATTCTGATTGGCTGTCAGTGTTTTATTGTTCAACAGCTGGAAACAAATAGTTCGGAAAGTGATCCCAACGATATCGTTCCTCTATATCGTTATCGTTATAGCTGTGGTGTCAACTGTGCTATTCTTTTATATATATCTTTATCGTTATCTTTATAGTTATCGTTCTTGGTGTGAACTGGCCTTTATGGAAGATTAATGATTTTTATTTATTTTTTAATTACTTTGCTGTCCATTCTAAATCTCTCTTCCACAATCTAACAGTCTGTTGTCTTATTACTCCCTGAACAATGCACTCTGTGTAATTACACGCTTAATTATTGGAATTTTCTGTGTTGAAAATGTACATTTGAGGTTTAAATACCCTCACCGGCCAGTGCTGGTTGGACGCTCACATGCATGCTAATTAAATGGGCAGAGTCTCTGCACAGATCATTGGTTACTGCTGATTAAGGCATGATGGGATGTAAATCAAAGACAACCATCCTAGCAAATTAGACGTTTCAACCATTAAATTAAGATCTATTCTCTAGAGATAAAATATCTACGTTAACAGACAGCCTCATTAAAATTAGCACTGAAACTAGTGCATGTCAGGTCACATTTCACCACAAAATCAAAATAAAATATGTTGTTTAAATGCATAATGCATTAAGAGATTTTTTTTTGGCATTGTGACAATTGAGCACAGTTTCTTCCCAAATTCTCATTACCACAATATGTCCAGACATTTGTTCTTTGTAAATTGCTGTAACTCACACTATTCCCAATATTACACTGTAGATTATAATGGCTTTAATGCAGTTTATATTACTGTGATTTATTAATTAATTGTATACATCAACCTAAACCAATAGTACCATACCTAGTACCATAATGTATAATACTTTCCAAATAAAATTAGCTCATTATAATTAAATATTGTTTGTCATCTTCATTGTTTGTAATGCAACAATTAATCTTTTTTTTCTCTCCAAATTTTTCCAGACTGTTTACTTTGTACATTATTTAAATTTTCATTTTTCTCATTGTAATTAACATTGGATTATAATTGTAATACTGTATTTTTACTGTAAAATTGTTCTTGTTGATGTATTTTATTTACATCAGCATAAATTAAAGCAAATACAACCATAATGTATAAATACTTTACAAATAGAAATGTTATTGCTAATTATAATAAAAAAATATATATTATTGGTCAATATAATTATTGCTCAATATATATATTTATAGTAATACAATATAAAACATTAAATATACTGTTTTGATTTATTTTGAGTTGAAATATGACACTTGCACATGTTTTTGACAGGTTTCATGAGACTCACTTAAGGATGTACGTATACATGAATTTGATTCAATGTCATGTCATTCAGTGTTTTGGATCATTAAGCTGCGTCCAAAACAAGGTGAACAAAAGGACAATAAACCAATAAATTGAGCCGGCAGACTATAAAATGAATAGTATATAACATAATTTGAATAACAATGCCGCATGTACTATTCTTATCCATTTGAGGCGTCCCCAAAGCTTCTGGGAATGTCATATGTGTCACTCATAGGAACTCTGGGTAGGAAACACATTCTTTAGCTCACAATGTGCAGCTCCTTTTGCTATGGACGTCTCCTTCTGCCTGCTGTGGAATAACCATATCAAGTAGCAATGTCCTTCAAGCTTTTGTCATAAAACCGATACACAACAATGATGAGCGCAGCATGCTATCAATCACACGTCCCGGGACTGTCAGTTCACGGAGCGGCTCCCGTCTGCCCATGAATCATGCAATAGACCGCAATCCAAACGCTTTGATACGCTTCCACCCCCCACCTAGTCAATTGGACATGTAGACTGTTATACGTCTTAACTATTTCCAATTTCCTATCAGAAGTGGGGTTTTATGAGTGCATTGTGGGAAAGCGAATCGTTTTCTTTCTCAATACCCAGTGACTTTTTAAACGGTTTTGGTCTTCATTAGATTTTATTTCCAACGTGCCCTCATATCGATTAATTATCCTTGACAACTACATTAATTCAGGTACAAGCAAAGACTGTGAAGGACATGTCATTACCTTGAGTGTTAATTACTCTGAAAAAGCATGAACATATAAGTTCTTAAGCACCTTCCTCGCTTCATGGCGACCGCGGCAGGACATAAAGAGAGGGAGATAATGGTGGCGGCGGACGATTTGGGGTCCATGTTTAAAACCGATTTAAAACAGAGATGATGTCCTCAAAGGTTCACCTTCAAAGCCAGGCTATTACATTTCCCTGCAGAAATGCATCTGATTCTAATCAGGCCTTAAGGCATAGAAATGTGCTGATGAAAGCCGACCAATAAATGAACATTATCACCTCGTGGCATCTCAACCCTTGCTGTGACTTCCTGCTCAAGCCCTCTGCTGCAGTCAAGGGCTTTAAGAATGCATGCACGGGATAATTAGAAAAGCCCAAAAGCTGTCTGATCTACAGATGGTGGGGTCGATAGACACTTTCATTATTACGCACTGAGCACGATGGGGTTTGGGTAAAGCATCAATAACCTGACATCAGGAGACCCATAAGTTTGACTTCAATGCTTTAATTTGTCCTTCAACTGTTCATATTGAAAGTGTGTTTAATAAAAGTGTCAGTTTACCTGTTCACTCATTTTATAAGTGACAGTGCTAAAGTGCCCCTGTTATGCTTTTTCGTATATTACCTTTCATGTGTGTAATATAGCTGGTTGTGAATGTAAAAGGTCTGCAAAGTTTCAAAGATCAAACAAAGTATACAATAAATGGAGTTGTTGTCTCCCCCAAAAAAAAATCAGATTCTGAACCGCCTGAAACGAGTCGTACTTGCAGATAATATAATATTAACGAAATAAAAGATCACTTAAATAAGAGAGTACACTTTCATGACTAGGTTTCTTAAAGGATTAGTTTACTTTCAAATTAAAATTTCCTGATAATTTACTCACCCCCATGTCATCCAAGATGTTCATGTCCTCCTTTCTTTAGTCGAAAAAAAATTAAGGTTTTTGATGAAAACATTCCAGGATTTTTCTCCATATAGTGGACTTCAATGGCCTCCAGATGGTTGAAGGTCAAAATTACAGTTTCAGTGCAGCTTCAAAGGGCTTTAAACGATACCAGACGAGGAATAAGCGTCTTATGTAGATAAACCATCACTCATTTTCTAAAAAAATAAATAAATTTTATACATTTTAACCATCTTGAAGTCATCTGCTCATCTTGAACTAGCTCTCTTCTTCTTCATCACTCATTTTCTAAATTTTTTTTTTTAGATTTTATACATTTAGGGTTAGGGTTAGCTCTCTTCTTCTTCTTCTCTATTAGAATTCCGGCAGTGTAGACACTGCTAAGTGTATTGCTGCCTTCCACAGGTCAAAGTTTGAACTAATTGTTATATACTTGCACTAGCATATTGTATTTGATAATTTAGTTCAAACTTTGACCTGTGGAGGGCAGTAATACACTTAGCAGTGTCTACACTGCCGGAATTCTGATAGAGAAGAAGAAGAAGAGAGCTAACCCTAACCCTAAATGTATAAAATAAAATAAAAAAAATTTAGAATGAGTGATGGTTTCTCTAGATAAGACCCTTATTTCTCGTCTGGGATCGCGTAGAACGCTTTGAAGCTGCAATGAAACTGTAATTTTGATCTTCAACCGTTTGGAGGCCATTGAAGTCCACTATATGGAGAAAAACCCTGGAATGTTTTCATCAAAAACCTTAATTTCTTTTCGACTGAAGAAAGAAGAACATGGACACCTTGGATGACATGGAGGTGAGTAAATTATCAGGAAATTTTAATTTAAGAGTGAACTAATCACAAGTCAGTTTTATTTTAAAGTATATTTTAAATCATTATGATATCATCTTTTGTCATGATTTAAAGGATTATTTCACTTTCAAATGAAAATTAGCCCAAGCTTTACTCACCCTCAAACCATCCTAGGCGTATATGACTTTCTTCTTTCTGATGAACACAATCAGAGATATATTAATAAATATCCTGACACATCCAAGCTTTATAATGGCAGTGAGCGGGATCAACGAGTATGAGCTGAAGAAAGTGTCTCCATCCACATCCATCCATCATAAATGTGTACTCCACACAGATCCGGGGGGTTAATAAAGGCCTTCTGAAGCAAAGCGATGCGTTTGTTTAAAAAAAGAAATTAACAAGTTATGAAGTAAAATATCTAGCTTCCACTAGACCACCTTCCATATTCTACTTACTAAGAAAGTGTAAAACTCGCGCAGTTCAAAAAGCTTATGCTACGTCCTACGCCTTCCCTATTCAACTTACGGAAAAAGCTTAACTACGTGACGGCAGTTTACACTTTCTTGAATACGGAAGGCGGTCTGGCGGAAGCTAGATATTTTACTTAATAACTTGTTAAATATGGATATTTTTCTTACATAAACACATCGATTCACTTCAGAAGGCCTTTGTTAACCCCCCAGAGCCGTGTGGAATATGTTTATGGATGGATGCACTTTCTTCATACTCGTTGATCCTGCTCACTGCCATTATAAAGCTAGGATGTGTCATGATATTTATTAATATAACTCCGATTGTGTTCATCAGAAAGAAGAAAGTCATGTACACCTAGGATGACTTGAGGGTGAGTAAAGCTTGGGCTAATTTTCATTTGAAAATGAACTAATCCTTTAAAGAAGTAAACTTATTTTGATGAGTTGACTAATATACTAAAGCACATGTAAAGCATTGATTATAATTTTAACTGTAGTATGTTATTTAATATTACATTTTTAATATACTTCATTGCAACTTCATCATTACAAATATGTCTGACATACATGTTTCAAAGGAAATGACATGTATATGAAGTATATGTTAGTTTACCATAAATGCTTGTCAGTACATTCAGCAGTAAACATTATTTCAAAGACAATAAAAATAATTATGAAATCACTACTTAAGTCCTACTTAAGTAGGTCAAAAATGCACACTTAAGTTCAGCTAATTGCATTTAATATAAATTAAAAATATAATACATTTCAATTAAATTGCAGTTAACAAGAAGTTCACACTTCTTTTTCAGAAGGGAAATGGTGCACTTGATAAAACACTACTTACTCCATAACACAGTATATGAGTTTGGTCTTTTAAAAGTTATATGGCAAAATGTATCTCCATGAGGATGTGTTTGGGTGTGTGTTTGTAGGGTGGGTTTGTTGGCATTGAGTGTACAGCAGCAGAGAAATGACAAGGAGAAGCAATCTACTTGACCCTGCAGGGGATCTTGACAGAGAGCTCTTGCCATCAGTGCATAGCTGGAAGCTAGCTGTATTCTCCCGTCTGTCCGTGTGTGTGTGTGTGTGTGCGTGTGTTTCAAATCAATGCCGTGATAAAATTTAAAGAGCCAAAACAGCACAGGGGAGAATCCATCAGGAATTGGACAATGGAACCTTCGATTAAAGTCATAAAACAAGTGACAGACATCAGAGCAAAACAGCAGCTGAAGGCTTTGAATTCTGAAATTTGTAGTAAACTCTGAGTAATAACAAAAGTGATGGAACAAAAACTTTCACAGACACATCATTTAAAGGGTTAGTTCACCCAAAAATGAAAATTCTGTCATTATTTACTCACCCTCATGTTGTTCCAAACCCGTAAGACTTTTGTTCATCTTTGAAACACAAATGAAGTTATTTTAACTGACACTTTGACACTTCAGAAATTTCATAAAGNTCTATATGATTGCACCCCTCTTTTCTGTTGTGCTGCATGGATGCAAAGCATATTATAATAAAACATATTAGCCAAATGTCAAATATGTGCTGGGAAAAAAAAAACCACCTCTCAAACTCATGAAACAGCGCACACACCTGACAATCCACATGAAACTCTAGGCTCTTGACCTTTAAAGCATTTATAAAGCGCTTTAGACAACATGGGTCATGCACTTTTTCTGCTGTAGCTCGCTCTGCAACCTTTTCAGTAGAAATCTTTGTATCACCACTGTGACATAACGTCACTGAAAAAGTGTTCACATATCCAGTGAAATGTCTTCATTATTAATTCACCCTTTATTGGGAGTTGGATTGACAGGTGATCTGAACAATCATAACATAGAATACGCCATTTTGTCTGACAAACAAACCAGACAAGAGAGTTAGTAGATTAACGTCGGCAGACTTGAACTTACAAAATGATGTGTGTTGACGTCTTTCCGCGGTTGAAACAACATACCTTCTGATGTTCATTTATGTTTATTTCATACTATAACTAGTAGGAAGAGATAATTGGTTCACGTGATGCTTGAACTGAGGTGCTGCAATGATATGTCACGACACATTAAAGAGCCAGAAAAGCTAAAACTTTGTTTCATACCAAAAGTAACCGACGCATTGTCAGTGTCCTCTTTGCTCTGCGATGTATTTTTCACTGCATGAGAACATGATGTGTGGTGTGTCGGACATGTCGCAACAGTAACTAAGAGGTCTATTAAACTAGCATTAACCTCATAAACCAGCTGGCATAAGCTAGTATTTTCAGGTCTTGTCAGCGTGGTAGTTTGGAAGTTGGGTCACACTTTATAGTAAGTGTCTTTAACTACTATGTACTTACATAAAAATGTTGGTACTTATTGTAATCATATTACACTGCAAAAAACTTCTGCTCCTGAGATGGGATACGGGTAAGGTTTGGTGGTATGGTTAGGTTTAAGAGTCAGTTAAAGGACAAAGGAAGGCTCAAGAGAGTAACTGTATATGTAATTTCAGAAAATAATTACAGCTGTAATTACATGCAGGTCTTTTTTTTTTTTTTTTTAAATATAAGTACTTAATAAATGCATTGTGTACTCTTAAAAGGTTCTTCATTGGCATCTATGGTTCCATGAAGAACTTTTAACATCCATGGAACCTTTCTATTCCACAAAGATGGTTCTTTATTGGCATCTACGGTTCCATAAAGAACCTTTAACATCCATGGAACCCTTCCATTCCACAGAAAAGGTTCTTTATTGACAACTATGGTTCCATGAAGAACCTTTAACATCCATGGAACCCTTCCATTCCACAGAAAAGTTTCTTTATTGACATCTACGGTACCATGAAGAACCTTTAACATCCATGGAACCCTTCCATTCCACAAAAAAAGGTTCTTTATTGGCATCTATGGTTCCATGAAGAACCTTTAACATCCATGGAACCCTTCCATTCCACAAAAAAGGTTCTTTATTGGCATCTATGGTTCCATGAAGAACCTTTAACATCCATGGAACCCTTTAATTCCACAAAAACCTTCTTTATTGACATCTATAGTTCCATGAAGAGCCTTTAACATCCATGGAACCTTTCAATTTCACACACAAAAGAATGGTTCTTTATTGGCATCTATGGTTCCATAAAGAAACTTTAACATCCATGGAACTCTTTCATTCCACAAAAAGGTTCTTTATTGGCATCTATGGTTTCATGAAGAACCTTTAACATCCATGGAACCCTTTCATTCCACAAAAAAAGGTTCTTTATTGACATCTATAATTCCATGAAGAGCCTTTAACATCCATGGAACCTTTCAATTTCACACACAAAAAAAGGTTCTTTATTGGCATCTATGGTTCCATGAAGAACCTTTAACATCCATGGAACTCTTTCATTCCACAAAAAGGTTCTTTACTGGCATCTATGGTTCCATGAAGAACCTTTAAATAAAAAATGGAAACTCTTCCATTCCACAAAAAAAGGTTCTTTATTGACATCTATAGTTCCATGAAGAGCCTTTAACATCCATGGAACCTTTCAATTTCACACACAAAAAAAGGTTCTTTATTGGCATCTATGGTTCCATGAAGAACCTTTAACATCCATGGAACCCTTCCATTCCACAAAAGGTTCTTTATCCACCTTATTCCTGACGAGCCTACTACGTTTCGAATTATGGGTTGCACTTCCGGTTTGGGGAACTTCCATTTAAAAAGACTAAAACGAATCGTTTCAAATCATAAGGTTGCCCTACAAATAAAGCTTATCTGTCAGTTTGACTGAACGAGCTGTCAGTTTTTCTTTCATGTTTTATTTTCAGACATCATGAGAATAACGTAACGCTTGGTATTTTAATGTGACGTTATAACAATAATATCTGTGGCAAGAGCTCTTTCAGTCGCTGCTTTCTATCCTCGTGATTATTTTCTTTTGTCCCTTTGCATACCGCTGTAATGGTATGAAAAAGGACAACAGATACTGCACATTTGTGGTCTGTTCTCCCGATATAATTTACAATATATCCCATTAATAATTCACTGGAATGCACAAAGAATCTCTTGTTTTTCTCCTCAAAGCCTCGCGTCTCTTTCCAGGTTTGTTTTCACAGGTAAATACAATTTTATTATCTGTCAAAAGGACTTTGAAATAGTATCACGCAATGCTGACGTTCATGAACATTTTTATTAAGGCAATGTATATTACATAATATTACAAATATATATCACTATAGTTATCTTCAACCTGTCTGTTTTTGCTGTGGAAAGAATCACGCTTTTTCATGGTCTGTTGAAAGTACCATGTTGATGCTTTTACACTTTTAAATGTCCTTTTAATGTTCGTTGGTTGAAGGGTGAGTAGAATAATGTCATCTCACTGTACCTAGTTTAAAAAAAATTATAAAAAAAAATGTATTGTGTTCATAGAGCTAGCCTTTCACTGTCTGTTTCCATCTTAACAGAAGTTACACCCATAATTCGCGCAAAGCGTCATGAGGCGTAGGAATAAGGTTGAATGTGGAAAATGGTTCTTTAGCTCATTAAAATATTAGATTTGTAAAAGGAAAAAGTGGTTCTGTTCACTGAAAGGTTTTTTGGGGAACCAAAAAGTGGTTCTTCTATGGCATCATTCTGAAAACCCCTTTCTTTTTAAGAGTATCAAATGATTAATTTAGAAGTACACAGTAGTTAAAGACGCTTAATATAAAGAGGGACCAGAAGTTGTGTAATCAGACAGTGCATCAAATGCAGAATGACTCCTTATTGTTCCTGGGGTAATTACCCCATCATTCCACGCTTCAGTACGTACGGCCATCTTTCGGCGGAATCGCACCCTGAGGGGAGTGCTTAAGCAGCTCATCACTCATTTTGAGTAATTGTGCAGGTGAATTGTAAGTAAACTCTGTGAGCGCGCTCGGTTGCTCGAGTACCAGATGCCAGCCAAGCCTGCCAGCGTGTGGACATGTGACCGCCTCATTAAGCCAGGAGGAGTGAGCCCGTTGGCCCTTCCCTGCCAACAGAGCGCCATGGCTCAGTCAAGCCAACCGTCCCGTTGCCCAGACAGCTCCCGATCAGGGAAGTCAGCCAGCTGGGACAGATCCTAATTCATTACAGGGAGGCAAGAATAAGAAATAAAAATGCAAGTCCAGCATCAAGGAGGAGGCCGCAGGGAGCCGGCAATGATATTAGAAGAAGGGAAACTGTTTCCTCTAAGCAGCAGATTATGAAAACATTAAGCAACAATTACTGTAATGAGAATTACTGGGGCGGCAAAGGAAGCAGACAAGCTGTGTGCATCTGGCTAATGCAGCTGGTTTCAGGGGTGAAGCACAGGGAGTCGGCGAGGGACGGGCGCTTTTCATTTGTTTTCAACGTGTCAGTCTAGCGTACATGGGGAGCTGGCGCTAGCCTTGGGTTGACAATCTCATTGAGCATCAAATTGGCATTACTGTAAGCTGTTCGATATGCAATATGCTTGATTTATTATTTGTCAGAAGGCAGATGCTCCTCGAGGTGCTGGGAACGTGCAGCTCTCTTACGTTTCACACAAATGAAAGCGTGATAGGTTAACAGGTGTAAATTGGATTCCTTCCTCTCTTAACTGACTAGATCGACCGGCTAGTAGCATTAGCATGCCGAAGCCATCTTATTTATTGTTGCCTCTGCAGGTCAGCTTCTTCATCTTGATCAAGCTGTACACTCATAGGAATTATGATTCTTTTTCTTTTTTTTTTTTTTGTGCGAGCCAAAGTAATATTTATGAGCCCAAACAGCTGCTGCTTCAAAACAATCTTGTCGGATTTGATTAAATTCTCTCTGACACACAACAAAGTTGAGCACACACAGCTTGTGCTCATCACCACAACCTGTGATTACATGAGAGGATTTGGTTATTGCGGCTAATATCATTAGCATTCACGCGTATTGCTCCATTCGCATCTCTTGATGTCGTGCACAAGGTTTGTGCAAACAGGTGGTGCTGCAAACAAGAAGCAAATGTCCTCATTTAGTTGAGGCCGCTGGGTTTAATCCACAACAGATTTTGTCTACATATAGAACAGGATGACCCCTGAAGTTTTATGAAGTTCTGCTAAGTCTCGAGCAAAGTGTCGGCTTTATACAAACTCAAAATGTAGCTTAACAGATGTTGCCAACAAACATAATATTCTCACTCAAGTTTATTTTTTATCAATTTATGTTTTGAAACAGATGTTCAGCTAAGCCTGACAATTTATGTTAGCATTATTTCCTACTGTTCGGAAATCTGACTGGTTCTACAGCAGTAAAACATTTAATATTTCCATTTCGCAACAGTGTGGCATGACCGGTATATAACCGAACCAAACTATAACTTCAAAACACTACAAAGAAATTAATGCAATACTTTAGATTCAAATATGCATTTTCATGCATCATAAAATTTATGTAAGAAATATTTTTATAACATTAACTGTACAGGGATATTAATAAATGCCCACCACATTTGGGCTGAATAGGAAAAATAAATGACGGTAACATGTTGTATTCAGAGAACTGAATGTGTGTGTTCTTACAGAACATTCTACCTCTATTTATAATATTGTGATTATCTTTCTGCTTTAAATGTCGACAAACAAGTTGTTTGCCCACACACTTTAAAGCATAAAAAATAAATCTAATTTATTAAATCTTGCTGGTAATATTGGCAAGCTTGCTAACCGGCATGTATGGTAGCTCAACACTATCTCACGACCAATTCGTACATATTTTACGAGGTGGCTAATTTGTACGATTTGTCTAAACCCCAGTGATGCGTAGATTTAGGGGCGGGGTTAGGGTAAGGTTATTCTTACGAATTCATACCAATTTGGCAAATCGTAAAATACGTACGATTTAGCAAAAATCTTACAAATTCGCATGACCTCACTCATAGGAATTTGTACAATTTTTGCTAAACCACCTCATAAAATATGTACGAATTGCCGTGAGATTGGGTTGGGTAGCTAAAGTTAATTATGAAGTTAATAAGTTCATTAGCCTATTAAGTTTGAAAAATTAAATCTTTCCCTGCCAGTGTTTTTTTTTTTNTTTTTTTTTTTTTTTTTACGTTGCCAGCCAACGCCAGCGTTTTTGATCATTTTCACAAAAATGTCATGGCCCCCAGAAATTTTGTTGTATGAATTTCTGAACATGCAATATATCAAAAGAACAGAGCCTCTGCTTAAAAAAAACTTTTATTCAAATCTTCATGCATTCTTTTTTTATCAACATTTGATTGTTGATAAGTTCCATAAAAAAAGCAACATTTTGAACAAAATGCTAAAAAAATCTTTTTTTTTTTTTTTTCAAAGACTACAACATGCAAAAGTAATTCTCTACTCTTTCAGAAGATGCGTACTAGCGCCCCCTACCGCATAACAGTGAAAACACGAAAAGCCAGAAAATTCTGAGGAAAGGCTTAAGAATTAATTGTTGGATCGTTAAAACCTCAATTAGGGTTGTGTGATTGATTCAGCCTATGTCATCAAAATCGCACTTCAGTCAGGCAAGCAAATTCTGTGCCTGATTAAAAATACTGCAATTTTATTTTTTTATTTTTTTGATGCATGTCATCTGAACTTTGTTTGTAGAAACATTAATATCTTTTAAATGACAGTATAACAGATTGTGAACTTAAACATTTCTCATAAAGTTTTTTAATCTGTTTGCATTTTATAAGGTCGATCACCATTTACCACTGAGCATATTAGCTTAGCACACTGTTAGCCAATTAGCTTGTTAGCTTAGTCTATACCCTATGTTATATTATACAGTATGAAAGTGAAAGTGACATGTGAAGGTCAAGAATGGTAACCCTACTCGGGATTTGTCCTCTGCATTTAACCCACAATGCACATACATTAGAAGAAGTAGCAGTGAGCAGCCATTTTGCTGTGGCGCCCAGGGAGCAACTGGGTGTTAGGTGTCTTGCACTTCAGTCATTTCCTGCCAGTATTGAGAATGGAATCCACAACCTTCGGGTTACCAGTCTGACTCTAACTATTTAGCCATTTATATAGCACTTTATACAATAAGTCCTTTAAAGCAAGCTGCTTTACAGTAATAAACATGAAAAAAGTGTCGCATTCAGTTAGAATCACAACTTCAGTTTCTACTATAAAGCAGCTCTCTAGTGTGTTCATGTTCATGTCAACAGACTGAACAGAAGATATGAACTGGAGATTTCCACATCAAAGAAGGCGGAGCCTCAGAGCCACACCTACCTACTACACAATTGCCATGGACCAATGGTTGTGCAGAGATGTTTACCAGCTGGAGTTAACTTCTGGAAAGGTTTTGAATGTCGTCACACCAGTTCGTTCTTTGATGTTACTTAAAGTATATCGGGCTTTTATGGGTCTTCAAAAGGCTGGCCTTTGGAGTCCTGAGGTGACTCAACTCAACAGGCAGGCCAGATTGTTAATGACACTGCAGATACTTTTTTCAACCAGGTTTTTAAAGTGACAGTCGCTCAAACGTGAAAATTCTGTCACTTTTCCTCATATCATATGGTCCATTTGTATTGTTTTTAAATTATTTTTAGTTATTTTTGGAGCTTTACAGCCCCTGGTCACAATCCAAATTCGTTGTTTGGAAAAGAGCAGCGTAAATATTCTTCAAACCTGTATGAAAACATTTCATACAGGTTTGAAATGAATTGAGGGTGAATAAATAATGGCAGATTCATTTTTGTGTAAACTATTACTTTAACCTAATGTCTCTGCACTACCACCATGAATTACTCAGAGTTGTGTGATGATCAGGTGGGACCTCCAGATTTGCTGCTATATTAATTTTATCTGCCTGGCAGGCCTGCAGTAATTTACTGTACTGTATTGAGTCCTGCCCTTAATGTGCCCATTAAATCACAGAGCGAGTTTAAGACTGAGGCCAACACAGCTCAACAAGATGTACAGTACTGAAAGGCAGCCCGACTTCATGACCCAAGATGGATGGGCCTCAGTTTGGGCAGGATAGGATGCCTCCATTGGGTGGTTTGGGCTATGGGAGACCATAAATCAGACTGGCACCACAGGTCTGGGCTCAGGTGGTGTAATGATCCAAACAGCATGTGGCCGACCTCTTCCTAGCCACTAGATTTTGAGGGTCCACCCGCTCCGTCAAACCCCGCGGTTCACCGTTCATCACTGCTCGCCTGATGCTCAGAGGCATTGGAGTCTGCAAACACATCATTGTGGACATTGTGTAAAGATAACTTCAAGTTCAAACAACAGGGCCCACAGACCGTTAATACAAAAATGGAGACATTTATTTTCCCTCGAAGTGAAGAATTACATGGCTTCCTTCAATTCCATAGAAAACCTGAAACTACATGCAGAATACAGGTAGGATTTCTAAACTTGCCTCTTTGTTGAGGGAGTTGTTGGCAGCTATCAATAGAAAGACATGACGGCATAGGAACTGAATGTGTTTTAGATGTTGCTTACTCAAGCTTTAGCAATGACCAGTGACTACATGGCCTATTTCTCAGTATAAATGGAATCATAGTTTTAACAAAATTGACATTTATGAATGAATTTAGTTCTTTCAACTGCTTCTTTCAGGTGTTGTAGGGTTTTCGTAGCGTTCCTTTTACCTGATACTACATGAAAAGGCAACTTTTTTTCTGGTTTTAGCCACATGCTGTTAAACGTTCTTTAAAGGACATTTTTAAGTGATAATAAATTGCATTGTGGTATCACAAGATAAGATTTGATATATTCAAATGTTAAAGGGATAGTTTAACCAAAGATTTGATCACCCTCATGTTATTCTAATCCCGTAAGACATTCGTTCATCTTCAAAACACAAATTAAGATACTTTTAAAGGTGCAGTAAGTGATTTCTGAGAAACACTGTTGAAAGTGGATCGGACCGAGCGCCACAACAAACTTGTAGCCAATCAGCAGTAGGGGGCGTGTCCACTCATGATGGGGGAGGAGAGAGGGTGAGCAAGAGGGAGATCTGTAGAAAGAGAGATGGCTGAGAGACAATACAAAAGAGAAAAGATCATAGGAATATCACTGGAAAAAGAAGGATCATGATCAGGCAAGAGCTTTAGGACCCGGTTTAATATTAGAAAAGCTTTATAGCACTGAAAGACCTGAAAACGGATGCAGAGGTTGCGTTGTTTCTGCCCCAAGTTGTATATACTCTGTACTGTATGTTCATTTTTTGTTCTTCCTTCATCCGTTCGTTATCTTCGCTTTATTTTGCTTTGTTTCTGCTATGATAAAAAACATCCACTCTTGCATTGCTTGTATTTTGGAGCTATGAAGGGAGGGGTGCGTTTGTTTGAGTTGATTTCAGATATCAACATTGTTCAACAATGATTCTTAGAAATCGCTTACTCTTAGAAATCGCTTACTGCACCTTTAATGAAATCTGAGAGATTTCTGACTCCATTCCCCCAAAACACTTTAAAAAGTTCATACATAGACTGAAAAGTATGAATTGAGTAGTTTTATCCTAGTCTTTTGAAAAGACACAATCGGCATGATGAACTGATTTAATTTAGGCTTTAAAGGATTAGTCCACTTTTAAATAAAATTTTCCTGATAATTTACTCACCCCCATGTCATCCAAGATGTCCATGTCTTTCTTTCTTCAGTCGAAAAGAAATTAAGGTTTTTGATGAAAACATTCCAAGATTATTCTCCTTATAGTGTACTTCACTGGCCTCCAGACGGTTGAAGGTCAAAATTACAGTTTCAGTGCATGCTTCTGCTTTCTGTATTCTTCAAAAAGCTTACGCCGTATGTCCTACGCCTTCCCTATTCTACTTACAGAAAAAAACGAAACTGGCACCGCGTTCGTTCCGTAAATTGAATAGGGAAGGCGTAGGACATACAGCGTAAGCGTTTTGAAGAATACGGAAAGCGGAAGCACGTGCAAGGCGATAATTTGTGTTTATAAACATATACAGTTGTATTTTTTTCGGAAATTACAGATCGTTTCACTAGATAAGACCCTTATTCCTCGTCTGGTATCGTTTAAAGCCCTTTGAAGCTGCACTGAAACTGTAATTTTGACCTTCAACCGTTTGGGCTCAATTGAAATCCACTATAAGGAGAATAATCCTGGAATGTTTTCATCAAAAACCTTAATTTCTTTTCGACTGATGAAAGAAAAACATGAACATCTTGGATGACATAGAGTAAATTATCAGGAAAATTTTATTTAAAAGTGAACTAATCCTTTAATTTACATTATAAACACTGATCCACGCACATGCAGGTCCTTCTAAAAAAATTAGCATATTGTGATAAAGTTCATTATTTTCCATAATGTAATGATAAAAATTAAACTTTCATATATTTTAGATTCATTGCACACCAACTGAAATATCTCAAAAAATTAGCATATTTCATCCGACCAATAAAAGAAAAGTGTTTTTTAATACAAAAAAAGTCAACCTTCAAATAATTATGTTCAGTTATGCACTCAATACTTGGTCGGGAATCCTTTTGCAGAAATGACTGCTTCAATGCGGCGTGGCATGGAGGCAATCAGCCTGTGGCACTGCTGAGGTGTTATGGAGGCCCAGGATGCTTCGATAGCGGCCTTAAGCTCATCCAGAGTGTTGGGTCTTGCGTCTCTCAACTTTCTCTTCACAATATCCCACAGATTCTCTATGGGGTTCAGGTCAGGAGAGTTGGCAGGCCAATTGAGCACAGTAATACCATGGTCAGTAAACCATTTACCAGTGGTTTTGGCACTGTGAGCAGGTGCCAGGTCGTGCTGAAAAACGAAATCTTCATCTCCATAAAGCTTTTCAGCAGATGGAAGCATGAAGTGCTCCAAAATCTCCTGATAGCTAGCTGCATTGACCCTGCCCTTGATAAAACACAGTGGACCAACACCAGCAGCTGACATGGCACCCCAGACCATCACTGACTGTGGGAACTTGACACTGGACTTCAGGCATTTTGGCATTTCCTTCTCCCCAGTCTTCCTCCAGACTCTGGCACCTTGATTTCCGAATGACTTTGGACCACTGAGCAACAGTCCAGTGCTGCTTCTCTGTAGCCCAGGTCAGGCGCTTCTGCCGCTGTTTCTGGTTCAAAAGTGGCTTGACCTGGGGAATGCGGCACCTGTAGCCCATTTCCTGCACACGCCTGTGCATGGTGGCTCTGGATGTTTCTACTCCAGACTCAGTCTACTGCTTCCGCAGGTCCCCCAAGGTCTGGAATCGGTCCTTCTCCAATCTTCCTCAGGGTCCGGTCACCTCTTCTCGTTGTGCAGTGTTTTTTGCCACACTTTTTCCTTCCCACAGACTTCCCACTGAGGTGCCTTGATACAGCACTCTGGGAACAGCCTATTCGTTCAGAAATTTCTTTCTGTGTCTTACCCTCTCGCTTGAGGGTGTCAATGATGGCCTTCTGGACAGCAGTCAGGTCGGCAGTCTTACCCATGATTGCGGTTTTGAGTAATGAACCAGGCTGGGAGTTTTTAAAAGCCTCAGGAATCTTTTGCAGGTGTTTAGAGTTAATTAGTTGATTCAGATGATTAGGTTAATAGCTCGTTTAGAGAACCTTTTCATGATATGCTAATTTTTTGAGATAGGAATTTTGGGTTTTCATGAGCTGTATGCCAAAATCATCAGTATTAAAACAATAAAAGACCTGAAATATTTCAGTTGGTGTGCAATGAATCTAAAATATATGAAAGTTTAATTTTTATCATTACATTATGGAAAATAATGAACTTTATCACAATATGCTAATTTTTTGAGAAGGACCTGTATATGGAGCACATCAACTATGGCAAACGAAGCTCACACATTCGAGAACCAGTGAGGTTTGTTCTTGTGAATCAAGCAAGTACAGTGTATGTCGAGATTTAGCTATATGTCCTTAACAAAGTGTTGAAGGTTTTATACATCACTAGTTCTCAAGGTCATGACACTACAAGAGAAATTAATGCTGACATTAAATGTAAAAAGTACAAAATTATTGTAACAGAGTTGACTATTTAACCTTGTAAAGACAAGGTTAAACCTTTTTTCAGTTAAACATGTTTTTGTTGAGTATCATATTTGATATATCAGGCTTTTATGTCTCATTTAATATGTAGCTCATGCTTGAGGAGGAAAAAACGCCTACATTTTATTCAGAGACCCAAACTGAGCAGAAATTTGGTGAATTGGTAAATATCAGCAAATTGGTGCAGTTGCTGATATTATGGCCAAAAAGTAAGATGAAATTCGGAAAGCTTGTAATATAAATCAATGAGATCCTTATAACATTATAGCAGACTACTTGCATAAAATGTATAGAAATATAATTTGCCACTCTATATCTCCCAACAATATGTCTGATATTTAAATGCTTATTTTTTTAATCAAAGCTCTGTATTGTGGACCTGATGTATCATATTTTATATGCACTTTAACGTGATTTTTCTAAAAAATAATGTACGGATAATCAAATAAGTCCAGAAAGTGTTCATCTTGAAATATTAGTAACAATATACAAAAAAGTTATTCTTATGCTTCCTTTATAACAATCAGTAAAGATTTCACAGCAAAAAAGACACTCTGAATTACGATGGATGTCATTAGAATTACACTAAAAGGCCTTTTAATTGCTAAAAAAGTATAAACTATCAATCACATGACAGAAGGCAAATTTTATACACCTTAGAAATGTCTGTATCAAATATGATATGAAGACTTCAGATGCAAAAGCCTTTAAGTGCCGTCTGAAATTTTCTTCTAAAATGAGCATTTTTATCAAGCTTGTATGTTTAGGGTCAGTAATTTCACTCTAATGGAAATGAAAAGGACCTATTAATTGCCATTAGAATGAAATTATTGACCCTAAACATACAAGCTTGATACAAATGCTCATTTTAGAAGAAAATTTCAGATGGCACTTAGAGGCTTTTGCATCTGAAGTCTTCATATGCAGGTTTATAGAGTTAAGATCGTTCCCTATCTTTGTTCACATTTTTTTATAAAGAAGATGTTGGGCATCTCACAGTCAAGAAAGTCTATTAAAAATGAATTGCAGGTATAGACTTTAATTTACTATATTTTTAATTGATATTATTTAAAGTAGTAACTTTTTACCCCTGCACTAGCAGAGAGAAGAGAGAGATGAGCGAACATCTATTCACTGACCTACAAAACACCACCTGAAAACAGCAGCAGAATGAATGAAAATTAATGAGACTGCGTTTGTCACAAAACGAACATAGATGATGAGATCAACAGGATTCTGACACTCTTAATTGTTTAAACGGATTATACATTTAATTTCTAATTAAGCAATAATGCACAATCAAGAATAATGAATACTGATCTTCAGTTCATTTTCAATCATTTCAACTGCTGCCACTTGTTGTAATTTCTGTGCTCATAATTCTAAAGCAAATGGACATTTACAAGACAAAAACCTGAGCTGCCCTTTAACGTGGTTGGAGAAAAAAATTGGAGATGCTCATCTTTCAAAGAGATAAGTACAGAAAGAGACAGAATACAATGATGGAGAGAAAAAGAAGAAATCACTTTGCCTAATGGAAATGCCTCTCTTTATATGTTCACGAGTGGAGAGACTGCAATGATCCGTCTTCATTAAAAGACAGATTTATATGACGCATCAGATTCTTCACGGCTTCCACACAAACATATTAGGATGTTTTGAGTGACTTCCAATGTATTGCTACCCTGTTGCTAAGGCATTCTGAGTCTCATAGCATGTTGCTAAGGCATGTTCTGAGTAGTTGCTAAATGGCTGCTTATTTTTAAGTCAAAATTATATTATTCAGGCTTGCGCTCCTCATTTAATATGTCTATGGGATTTTATCGTCATCCATGCACTATTTTTCATTATTTTAGCAAACATGTGGCATGTGTATTACCTTCTACACTATTGATATTGGGCATTTCATTGTTTAACCCTCAGGTTGTGTTTGGGTCATTTTGACCTGGAGAAAATTTTCCAAAAAATAAATAAATAAATAAATTCCCAAAATGCTAGTTAGCATTATCACATTTGACTAAAACTAATTGACTTTACTCACCCATGTTATAACTACTTCCCCAAAATTGAGAATTTTTGTAATATTTTGTGATTTTCCCCCACCTTGTTACACTTGTGGTGTTCCTGGTAAAAAAATAAAAAAATAAATAAATGCTTATAAATCTCTCATTACTCTATATTATTGTAACGAGGCGGGATTCAGGATAGGATCCATATGCAAGCTTTTATTAACAGATGCGTAGTACAGACAGGCAGGGGTCATACAGGAGCAAACAGGAATGGCAGGGAACAGGCAGAATCGTAGTTGTTGAACAGGCAGGGAATCAGGGCAGGCAGATATCATTCACAAAACCAGGAAACAATAAACAGTCCAAAGGCAGGCAGCAGAGAATCATAGACGGGGGAACAGACTAGATCAAAACAGGCAGACAGACAAGATAAATAACGCTCAGAAATGCTACCGGAGTAAACAAGACCTCGCAATGTGTGTGAGGATGTGACATGCTTATATAGTCCAGGTAATGAGTGGCAGCTGGGTGTGGTGATTAGTGTTAGCTGATTGGTGGAGTGAGTGCAGGTGATTTGCAGGGAGGATTATGGGAAGTGTAGTCCGGGAATGACTGGAACTGTGACAATTCTCACCAAATATAGGATTCAATCTTTTTGTCAACTTGTTTTCTTTCATTCAAGACAGGTTTTATACTTCTTTTTGGATCTGATTGATCGTAGGCCTCCTTAATTTTGCCAATATTGAATAAAATTTGAAAAATATTTTGTACAATTTATCACACGAGTTCTTGCAAGCTACTGCAATGTGCATGACTTTTATGATGCATCATATTCTTTATGACTTCCACACAAAATATTACGCCCCTGAAAGTGTGTCCTTGTCTGACAGATGGAGGCCTTTCCGTTTCTTCTCTCAGGACATCTTTCAGCAATATGGGGTGCAACAGATAGGCCATTTACAGCGTCTTACACAGGTCACAAGATGTGAAAGAAAACTTTTCAGTCCTGGCAAAAGATGAAGCCACACATTGCTGTAAACATGACTGATGAACTGAAGCAACAACTGGGTCAGATATTCTACAAATAACCCACACAAAACAGGTATTGTACGATTGGCCAATAAATGACGTGTCTGCTGCATTGAAATGTCTTGTAGGCTTGCATGCTTTTCAACAATAGACAGAAGAAAGAAATTCATACAGGTTTGGAACAACTTAAGAGTCAGAAAATGACAGAATTGTAATTTTTGGGTGAACTATCCATTTAACAATGCTTTCAAATATATGACATGCAAGCTTAGAAATCAAAAGCAGAATTATTTATTGAAGACCACAATCTAATTTTGTGCTGCTAAATTGTTCTATCATTATAAGCCTCCTGTTGAACACAAATGATTTCCATTTGTTTCTGTGTAAACAGCAGAACGCATTTCATCTACCGCTATACGCATGAATCAGCAATAATTACTTTTTGCTCTTTATTTATGATTATGGAGGCATGGAATTTTCTGATTAAAAAGCCAAATTATACAAAACTGATGTAGACGTTTCAAATGGAATTAAAAATCACTGCTTTTCTTTGGATGAAAGACATTTTACTGATTATAATTTCACACAATGGAACATAGTTTATTTCTGCTGTTTCATCCAATTTACCACAAAAATTTAAATGATATGTGAAGTCTCGGTAAATCTCTTTATTATTACTATAGGCTTAATTTTGATATTGGGGTAAAATACAACTCAGGCTTTGTCTACCCTTGTGAAAAAGAAGTGCGCTTAATTGTACTGAATGTGCACTTGTATACTTCAAATCTTAAAAGAATATTTGGTGACACTTTATTTTACAGTGTCCTTGTTACACATATTACATGTAGTCACTGTAGTAATATAATTATGCATAATTACATGTGACTAACCCTAAACCAAACTCTAATTCTAACCCTAAAGTAAGTACATGTAGTTAATTGTTGTTATTCTGTACTTAAATATATAATTGACGAACAAGGTTTTTAAAAGTGTAAAAAACATGATGGAAATATAATTAATTTTGAAGTTTTATTAAGTGTTACCAATGAGATTATTAGGTTTTTATAATCAATTAATGCTGCTTTTGTCATTTTTTACAAGATGGACAAAATTTGCCACCAAAAAAGTCCAAAATTTCGGTTTTACCGAATGACACTTTTGGTTATACCAAATGACAATATTTTCAAACAGTGCTAACAGGCTGATATCTAGCTAGCTAGCAAAAGGACAATCAAACATTTTATATTTAGTACAAGTTTTTAAAATATTACAACATTTTCCATGTTTTATAGCGGTTGTACCGAATGACATTATGTTTTGGGACATGCGTATGATACAGTGAAAACATGAATTTTTCAAATAGTTAAGAGAGAGTTAGTTGCTTCACAACCATGTGGACCTTTGCAGGTGTCTGAATGATGTCACATCCTGTCACATGATATTGACTGAATGACTTGATCCAGAATGGTCTCTTTATATTGGTTACTCCGAATAACATCAATGAAATAAATTTTTCCGGACATTCTTTCTCATAACAAAGCAACGACTTCTACACATAATTTTAATACCATTTTGTACTCTGTTGATATATGTTATAAAATCATGCCAAAATAAAAAAATATAAAAAATATATATACATTTATTACATTTTTATGGACGGTTAAACCGAATGAAATTTTTTTAAATACCTTTATATGTAGCAAAATATAATTAAAACCTGTTGGCTTCAATAAAATAGATCTAGTTACATACTTTGGATGTCATATCTTTGTTTTTTATCATTAAGGCCTTTGGACAAAAAAAAAAAAAAAGACCCTTTACGTCATTTACCCAATTACACTGTAACACGGACATCTTAAAATAAAGTGTAACCGAATATTTTTAAGAACTGTACTTGCAGATAATATAATATTAATTACAAACCCGATTCCAAAAAAGTTTGGACACTGTATTGTGAATAAATCAATGCAATGATATGGAAGTTTCAAATTTCAATATTTTATTCAGAATACAACATAGAAGACATATCAAATGTTTAAACTGAGAAAATGTATCATTTTAAGGGAAAAATAAGTTGATTTTAAATTTCATGGCATCAACACATCTCAAAAAAGTTGGGACAAGGCCATGTTTACCACTGTGTGGCATCCCCTCTTCTTTTTATAACAGTCTGCAAACGTCTGGGGACTGAGGAGACAAGTTGCTCAAGTTTAGGAATAGGAATGTTGTCCCATTCTTGTCTAATACAGGCTTCTAGTTGCTCAACTGTCTTAGGTCTTCTTTGTCGCATCTTCCTCTTTATGATGTGCCAAATGTTTTCTATGCGTGAAAGATCTGGACTGCAGGCTGGCCATTTCAGTACCTGGATCCTTCTTCTAAGCAGCCATGATGTTGTAATTGATGCAGTATGTGGTCTGGCATTGTCATGTTGGAAAATGCAAGGTCTTCCCTGAAAGAGACGATGTCTGGATGGGAGCATATGTTGTTCTAGAACTTGGATATACCTTTCAGCATTGATGGTGCCTTTCCAGATGTGTAAGCTGCCCATGTCACACGCACTCATGCAACCCCATACCATCAGAGATGCAGGCTTCTGAACTGAGCGCTGATAACAACTTGGGTTGTCCTTGTCCTCTTTAGTCCGGATGACATGGCATCCCAGTTTTCCAAAAAGAATTTCAAATTTTTATTCATCTGACCACAGAACAGTTTTCCACTTTGCCACAGTCCATTTTAAATGAGCCTTGGCCCAGAGAAAACGCCTGCACTTCTGGATCATGTTTAGATATGTCTTCTTTTTTGACCTATAGAGCTTTAGCCAGCAACGGCGAATGACACGGTGGATTGTGTTCACCGACAATGTTTTCTGGAAGTATTCCTGAGCCCATGTTGTGATTTCCATTACAGTAGCATTCCTGTATGTGATGCAGTGCCGTCTAAGGGCCCGAAGATCACGGGTATCCAGTATGGTTTTCAGGCCTTGACCCTTACGCACAGAGATTGCTCCAGATTCTCTGAATCTTTGGATGATATTATGCACTGTAGATGATGATAACTTCAAACTCTTTGCAATTTTTCTTTGAGAAACTCCTTTCTGATATTGCTCTACTATTTTTCGCCGCAGCATTGGGGGAATTGGTGATCCTCTGCCCATCTTGACTTCTGAGAGACACTGCCACTCTGAGAGGCTCTTTTTATACCCAATTATGTTGCCAATTGACTTAATAAGTTGCAAATTGGTCCTCCAGCTGTTCCTTATATGTACATTTAACTTTGCCGGCCTCTTATTGCTACCTGTCTCAACTTTTTTGGAATGTGTAGCTCTCATGAAATCCAAAATGAGCCAATATTTGGCATGACATTTCAAAATGTCTCACTTTCAACATTTGATATGTTATCTATATTCTATTGTGAATAAAATATAAGTTTATGAGATTTGTAAATTATTGCATTCCTTTTTTATTCACAATTTGTACAGTGTCCCAACTTTTTTGGAATCGGGTTTGTATAAAAGGCCACCAAAATTTATACTTAAGAGTATACTTTCAGGACTGTTTCTTAACACACTTTTAAAAAAGTGCACTTTGTAATAATGTCAAAATAAAGTTTTACTTTAAAGTACATTTTAAACCATCATGTTTTAATAATTTTTGTCTGGCTTTAAGAAGTGCTCTTATTTTGATTCGCCTTTTCCTGCATATGTAATCATATGTTAAAGATGATAGAAGTAATTTTGAAATTACATATAAAGATACTTAAGTGGATCAAAAAAAAAAAAAAAAAAAACAAAAAAAATTGCATTTAATATAAATTTACACTAGAATTGCAATTAACTTGCAATTAAGTGTCCGAAAACATTACATTTGTTTTGCATTTAAAAGTGAATTATTTCTGTAATAAGTATATTTTAAAAGTTTGCTAAAGTGTACGTGTTTTTCACAGGGGAAATTAAAATAATAATAATAAATAATTTAGTCAGTTTGTTTGCTATTCTCAGAATTCAAGTGACAGATAAGAAGGAAATAAACATTGGATTAAGCCACATTGTATTTATTAGTTCTCCACCATAGACCTCATAATGAAATTTAATAAATCGGTGTACATTGTGTTGGGTTAATTTTACTAATCAGTTTAGCACCAGGAACAAACATCTCAATACAGGTACAATTTCCATAAATTTCCCTCCACTTTATCCCAGGCAGCGTAAACTAAGCGGAGAGAATTATTTGTACCCTGTTTCCACTGTTTACAACCACTCATAGTGGGATGAAATACATATTAAATTAGAGCTGATGCATAAATATGATTAATGATGTGCCTCCAGGGCTGCTGAAATTAATTATAAACTGAATGACATTTCCTGACCTTGCGTTCCAAGAAAAGAATGGTTAATCCCATGAGAAGATGAATGCAATAAAACGTTTGTTTGTCACACAGAACTCATTGATTCCGAGTGCCTTTTGTGTCACACGTGTTGATTAGGATCCTTTGTTTGCATCTGTTGTTTAATAATAATTTGCAGCGATCGCTAATTGTGATTGGGCATGTTGCTTGTTCTACATTCAACATAACATTTGTTTTACCCGCTCACCTCAGTCAGATTTAAACAAGAAGCGTCCGAGAGAGTTTTCCATCTTAATTATGCCGCTAATCGCAACATTAATTTGTAATGCTTGGTGAAGGTAAACGTCCTTTTTGTCAGTCTGGCTATCATTAGCAGATGCCATCAAGACCTAATAGTTTTCCAGCTCATTAAATATGGTCTCTTGTGTCATTAGGTCCTCCCAAGTACAGGCGCAAGGCCCTCCTCGCCATATTTTTGAGCAAAGAGGTCAATAATACCGGGAAAAAGCCATCAGTTAGCATTGCTGTTCATCTCAATGGTTGTTGCTTGGCTGGCATACTATTTCTGCACTTTCCACCTTTTTCCTAACAAGCGTACTGCGTTTTAGATTATGGGAGCCACCTCCGGTTTGGGGAAGCTCCAATCGAAAATACTGAAACAAACATTTTCAAATCATAAGGATGCGCTACAAATAATCCTTATCCGTCAGTTTGACTGAATGAGCTGTGCTATTTTCAGATGTCAGGAGGATAACATAATACTTGGTATTTTAATGTGACATGGTATAATGAGAATATCTATGGAAACTACGGCATACTTGTGTTCTGCTCTTCTGATTTAATTTACAATATATCCACTGGAAGAATCTCTTTTTCTCCCGAAATCCTCACGTCTCTTTGCTTATGTGTGGATGCTTTAAAATGTCATTGTCTCCTCTTTTGACTTCTAATCCTTAGAAGTGTTTACTGTGTTAACTTTTCTAAAGCAGATAAAAACGCTATCTATTGTCTGTCAAAATGATGGAAATCACTTTGAAATATTATTATAGCTTAATGTTCCAATTAATGAATATTTTTGATTAAGGCAATGTATGTTACATAATACAGACATAAACATTGCTCTCCAAAAGTTTGGAAACACCCCTTGCAAAGTGTGGTTTTGGACAATATCAGCATAAATCATTATCATTTTTTGGTGCAAATACATTAAAGTAACTTGACATTATCATTGAAGACCAGCAATAATAATTTTCATTTTGATTACATAATAATGGCAATTTATACATGTCAAAGTCAGACATGCCCCATTGCCAGCTGTGATGCCTGGTTACTGGTTTAAACTTGGCCCAGGTTTGTAAAAGAGTTTTGGGTCAGCACACCTTAAATAGCTTCAACAATTGATTGCCAATTAAGTTTAGAATACAATGAACCAATTAGAACCCAGTTTAGGTCAGATAGTTTCCAAATAGCTCATGCCAATCAAATGACTTGTTTGGCCCATTTTATAGAGAGTTTCCATGTGTTTCTTGACAACATGGCCAGGTGCAAGCAGCTTTCTCTGGAAACACGTCAGTCTGTAATAGTTCTAAGGAATGAAGGCTATTCAATGCGAGATATAGCCAAAAAGTTGAAAATTTCACTGAAAGGTGTCCACTATTGCTTGGAAAGAAAGGCAAAGTCTGGGTCCAATAAAGACAGAAAGAGGAGAGGAAGACCAAAAAGTACCTCTTCTAGTAAGGACAAATATGTAAGAGTGTCCAGCCTTTGCAACAGACGCCTAACTTGTCCAGAGCTGACAGCTGATCTCAACAGTGCACGTGATGTACCAGTGTCATGTACTTCTGTCCGTCGGAGACTCCAACAAGCAGGTCTACATGGCCGAATATCAGCTAAGAAACCACTGCTAAGATCAAACAACAAGAAAAAGAGACTGCAGTGGGCAAAGAAGCACAGAAACTGGACAGCAGATGATTGGATGAAGGTGCTCTGGATGGATGAATCCAAATTGTTTTTGGCTCAAAGAGACGATTTTACGTGAGACGCAGAGTTGGTGAAAAGATGTTAGATGCCTGTATCACACTAACTGTGAAGCATGGAGGTGGCAGTGTGATGGTCTGGGGCTGTTTTGGAGCAGGAAAAGTTGGTGACCTGTATCATGTCCAAGGAATCAAACCAGTGTGGATACCACAGCATTTTGCAACGACATGCTGTTCCTTCTGGTCAGCGCTTTATTGGTCACGGCTTCACCTTCCAACAAGACAATGACCCCAAGCACACTTCCAAGCTGTGCAAATCCTATTTGGAGAGGAAACAGTCAGCTGGCATTATATCTGTCATGGAATGGCCTCCCCAATCATCCGACCTCAACCTAATTGAGCTACTATGGGAGGAGCTGGACCGTGATGTCCGTAAGAAGTGTCCAACCAGTGTGAATCATCTTTTGGCAATCCTTCAGAAGGCTTGGAGTAATATATCAAGTAATTGTAAGTAATTATAAATAAATATATTATAAATTAATAATTTATTATAATAAAAAAGATGTGCTTGAACGTGTGCTTTAATCAATTATTTACATTTTACAATTTATTTTTGATTGATATTGTTATGTGAAGGGCAGTCCAAAGAAAGATGGTTTTTGTCCTCAGACTGGCCCAGTGTAGTTATGCCAGCCAAATCATGGTTTTTAAGGAACATGAGCACTAGAAGTTCCAGTTCTAATGGGGAAGCAAAAGCCATTTGCAAACTTTTTGTAGCTGATCACCAGAGATGGCACTGTTGCGCTGCTGATATCCTGCATGGCAGTGCCAGTAAAGATGAAGCCTGGGAGAAATCTCATATGCTGTACTTCTGGGAAAGACTTTTGTAAAAAAAAAAAAAAAAAGAAAGTGTATTATTATAAAACACCCATAGAAATAGCCCATAGACAACAATAGCTCCTTCCATCTAATCATCTCCATTTAGATCAAATGAGCTTTTTTCATTGTGGACTCTGCTGTTGATGTGATATTGTGTTACTGTTTTTGGTGGATATTGGTCCTTTTGTACAGTGAAAGTTCTTCTTAAAGAAAGTTTTGCTCTCAGGTTCCAAAATTAACCTTTTCCTGCCAATACCTGTTGAATATACCAGCAATGAAGACCAGCTATAGCTGTATTTTGCATTATTTCATTAACAACATATGAATGTGATTATACTGTGTATTAAAAAATAATCATGATATTAAAAAGATATCATGGGCTTTATTTGTTATTGTATCTAAAGCCAACACAAATTATTAAACTTATTTTTTCTTGAAAATATTTACTAAAATATTTCCTGTATTAACAATTTTGTTTTCCCTAAAAGAATATAAGAACATTTTCAATTAAATTCAAATGAACAGTTTTTATAATTAATATAATTCAAAAACAGCTTTGACAGAAAACTAGTGAGTGAGTTAACGGAGACAATGACAAGGGCATGAAATATATGCAAGACACATAAAAACTTGAATATTACTGACATTATCAATTACATCACCTATATCTGGCCACTTTTATTTTCTCACCAAATCACACAGATTTTTATTCCCAGCATTATTTTGGACCTGCTTCGGATGGTAAACATAATTTCAATGAGCAGAACATGTTCCTGGATCAATATATTGTTGATCTTGGAACAAAATTACAATCAACCAATCAGATTTGAGAGTTAATTTTACAGTTAATAACAAGTTTAGGCTTAAAAAAGGGTTCGGGGCTTCTGCACCATTCTTATTCACCTATCATTTCCCTCTGGTATTAAGGATACGTTATGGGTAGGGATAGAGTTATGAATATATATATTTTTTTAGACAGGAATGTTGATCCAGGATCAACAAAATATGTCAATCCAGGAACATGTCGTACTTGGCAAAATCACAGCCACCTGCTTGGGATGTATAATTTCATATGAAAATGGAAAACTCTGAAAATATTTTGTACTTTGTTCTTGACATTTTTGATTTTGCGCTTTGTCTTCATTACTTTCCGAGTGATGTGGACTGGGCATGTGTCTGATGGCAGCTTGCCTTGAATTATACATAGAAATGGGAAGCGTCACTCACCCTGACAAGCCTATTTTCTGCCCTTCTATTCTGAACAGGAGAGTTAAGCACAGTCACAGAAATGGCTTCATTATGCCACATCTGCTAGATTTTGAATGGTGAATCTCCACTGGTAGCTGGACTAGTTTATAAAAAAAAAGTCTCAGACAGAAAATGTTTAATGGAAGTCACATTTAATGGCTTTTTTTTTCTGCCAGTATCATTGTAGTGGCATGAAGGTAAAAAATGTGCTTTTGGATTTTATGAATGTATATGTCTTCCCACACTCTTAGAAATAAAGGTTCTTTACTGACAATTGTGGTTCCATGAAAAAACTAGAAAACAGAACCATTTCATTACAATAAAGAGTGGGGGGAAAAAAGATCTTTAGATTATTAAAATGTTCTTCATACTAAGAAAAAAATGGTTCTTTTAAGAACCATTCACTGAAAGGTTCTTTATGGAACCCAAAATGGTTCATCTGTAGCAATCCCCTCTTTCTTAACCTTTATTTTTAGGAGTGCATGTGTCATTTTTAGGGAGCTTTCAAACTAAAGTATTTGACGTGGTCAGAGTTTGGTTCCTATCCCAAGTCTGGAAAGTTACAACAAACAACTGAACCGAACTATAGACTATATAAAAAAAATATGGACGACACACCTTCACTCTCTTCCATTGTAGAAAAGTGAGTACATTCGATTCTGCGCAGTAGTGAGCATGTAGTAGAGTCGCACGCTATCAAAGCCCCACCCACACTCCCACAAAATCAGTTAGTACAGTTTAGTGCAGAACAACTCATTATGTCGGTGTGAAATAAACGGTTATGAAAATGTAGAAAATAAAGTTAAAGTTCCAATATCCTCCCGAGAATCCCAAAAAAGTCCATTGGTGCTTCAGTGACTACTTCACTTTTCAGGACTTGTGTTGTACGCTTGAACCAAACAGTCAATTTTGAAATGATCAGCCATTATCGGCTGTGTTTAAGTCCATTTTTTATGCCCTTCTCTTGCTACCTTCCCTCCGTCTAGTTCACTCAGATGTACGTCATTGTTTATGTTGCTCGAGTGCCTACTACGGGTGGAACCCTTGCAATGGGTTACACTCGAGTTGTGTGGGGTGGGAGTAAATGAAGCTTAATCTGCTGTGACATCACATTCATGTTGCATTGTGGTCTATAGATCTGCCTGAAGTGTACATATTAGCTGCGTCCAAAATCGCATACTGTTGAGTAGGTACTACAATTGAATTTAAATTTACTTCACGATCATTGAAAAAGTACATTCTATATAGTACAAGTGCATGTAATATGAAGGAATTCGGACGTACTATATCCGCCATGTTGTTACTGTCACATGACCTACCAGCGTCAGTTACATCCGGGTACCATTCACCTAATCGAGGAGTCGAGGGTTTGTCCAGTGTTGCCAAATGTGCGGGTTTCCCACGGAATTGGGCTACTTTATTACTGTTGCCGCGGGTTGAAGCGACCACAAATAACATGATATTTAGCCCCTGGAATGCAAATTTTACCAGGGGAACCCTGGACTTAATTTTTACTGTGGGACCCCCCTGAAATGTGATTGGGCTAGTTTTGGCTAGTTTTGAGTAGCAACTGGGTGGGTTTTGTTGTGAAAACATGGCAACCCTGGGTCTGTCCAAATATAAATGAACCTTGCTAACTTGACAAAGTTGAACGCACTTCATAATGGCAGCAAGAATTCCCCAGTTTGCGAGTGTATGCCTAAAAGTGGAGTTAAACAAAGCCCTAGTTGACTTAATACAGTACATGCTAAGTGCTAAATAATGTCCACAAAACATAGGTCATTCAATTTGAAGGACACTTTCTTGTAAATCTTTGTGACTTTGAGCCTCTGACAGCAACAAAAAGGAAATTCAAACATATTTAAGCCTTAGTTTGAAAGATAACTGGGCTTTTAAGTGTTCCTTAACTGAGTAAACACATTTTTTTATGCTAATCGGCTAACCCTTCTGATGGAACGACTTTGTTCTTTGCATCTTTTATGAAGGCGGCATTATCTTACCAAACACAGCACGTTTCTGGTATCAGCCCTTTATGTCAATAGCAAGCTGGAGTGATTAAATAGTCTGTTTGGGTGGCAGTAATCTCAATGCTGTAGGCCTAATATCAGGACACAGAGGTTTGCCACCATATTGCTGTTTTGGTATATCAGCTTTACAAAATGGAGGCATCTGTTATTGATAAAATAATGGGACAGCCGCTGTAATTGGAGAAGGTAAAAAAACTATAGTCCAATAATGTGCAGTGCCGTGATAAAGCTTATCTACACTGCAGTAAAAGTATGACCTCCATAATGTTCCAGTCGTGAATCCTGACATGCTGAGATGAATGGAGAGACACAGCAGGCTGGAATATATGAAGGCACAGCAGGATACACTGTAGATCAAGTAAATAATAATGCATTAAGAATCCAAAATGTACTTATGTAAGTTTTTCTTATTTAGTATCTAAGTTCTTACAGACGTTTTGGATGACAAGTAATGCATTTCTATTCTTATGCACCCTTATCAACAGCAGGTGACATTCATTTAAAATAATCAAATGAATTAAATGTGTATGTAAATGCTGTTATGATATATTATTAGCCTTTTTTTTCATAGAAAATAAGTATTAATGTCTCATGTAGAACTGTTTTTATACAGATTAATAATGACAAACACTTGAAAACAACCTAATATGTTTGAAAATGAACCAGCTCCACAACCACAAAGACAGTAGTAGTCTTACGCACGTCTACAAATAGTACAGATGCACAACTGAAAAAAAGAAAAAAGAAAAAGAAAACAGATTTGGCATGAGAAATGTATGATGAGAAAAAAATGAGTTATAATGAGAGAACAAATAAAGCTAATCTCAGGAACAACAATGTGACTTTGTGTTGTGTTTATGAAGGGTTTATTAATCCGTATCCAGCTGTTTATTTTAGCCTAGGTAAAATATGCAGCAGCATAAGCCATAAATATCAAGTAGTCATTAACAAATTAAACTTTAGAATGAAATTAGTTACTTACGGGTTTGCTTTGATTTCCAGTATAGTTTTGAGTGCCCCATATATTTCGATAATAATGTCTACATCATATTCTGAACAAAGATATAAATTCACACTAACAATAATCCAGTGACATTCATCACAAATAAACTTTGGCCACTCTATCCTAACATTGGAATCCATCAGAAGGTTATACAGACTTGTAGAGATGCTTGTTTGATTTCACAGCCAGTGTTGTTATCGTCAACTAAAACTAAAACTAAAACTATTAACAATCATTAACAATCAGTAATTAAAATAAAGCTGGAATAAAATAAAATAAAATGTAAATCTTAGATGAAATGTTCAAGGGATAGTTCACCCAAAAATGAAAATTATCCCATGATTTACTCACCCTCAAGCCATCCTAGGTTTATATGACAATTCTTTCAGACGAACACAATCCGAGATATATTTAAAAATATCCTTTGTCCTCCAAGGTTTATAATGGTTGTGAACGGTAACCTACATTCTGAAGACAGAAAAAACGCATCTATCCATAAAATCCATACGGCTTCAGGAGGTTAATACAGGACTTTTGAAGCGAAGGGATGTGTTTTTGTAAGAAAAATATCTATATATAAAACTTTATAAATTCAAATATACGAGCTTCCGGCAGACGACCGTATGCATATTGCACACGTCAATTTGGGCGGAAGGGCAACCTATGACCCGAACGCAATGACGCAATGACGAACGTGGAGGTGAAGAGGAGAGAGCAAAACAAAACACCGGTCACAAATTAGAAGTCTAAAACGAGAAATTTTAAAGAGAAATGTAGGAGGATTTCGATATAAGAGAAAAGAAGCTTGAGTTTGTTGCCCAGCCGTATTTGTTTGAACTGTGAGAGGCGTCTAAGCTTACGAGATTCCTAAATCGTGCGTCATACATCGCGTCTGAGGATTACTCATTTGGCGCAAGTCAACTTGCGCATTCTGCGTGCGGTCGTCTACCGGAAGCTCGTTATTCGAGTTTATAAAGTTTTATATATGGATATTTTTTTTTACAAAAACACATCCCTTCACTTCAAAAGGCCTTTATTAACCCCCTGGAGCCATATGGATTATTTTTTTATGGATGGATGCATTTTTTCTGTCTTCAGAATGTAGGTTACCATTCACAACCATTATAAACCTTGGAGGACTAAGGATATTTTTTAAATATATCTCGGATTGTGTTCATCTGAAAGAAAATAGTCATATACACCTAGGATGGCTTGAGGGTAAGTAAATCATGGGATAATTTTCATTTTTGGGTGAACTATCCCTTTAAATGCTTAGTTTTATAATCGAAGCTTGGTAGTTTTTATTGTGGGGGCAAAACATATGCAATGCAATACAATGATGATTGAGACATGAACAAATGAACGTTCCTTAAAAGCCTGATGTATCATATTTAATACTCATATTTTAACATGATTTTTCAAAAAAATATATGTCTGGATAATCAAGTAAACCTACACGTTTTTACAGTTATACTAAAAGGCCTTTTACTTGCTAAAAGAGGCATAAACTATCAATCAGACGTCAGAAAGAATATAGTAGATTGTGTACAACTGTTGTGTATCAAAATTAATTTGTTTAGAAGTGTTTCTTGGCATAAAACATTTGACTATTATAGCATTAAACCTAAAAAATAAGAAATAAAATAATTGACAGATTTGTGATGAATGATATGAAATTATGTATTGCTGCATCTCTAATCAAACTAGTATTCCAAAATTTCTTGGAATCTGACTGACACTTTTACAATCTTCTACTACCGAATGACCCGCAGTGGTGGTCACTTAAGTTAGAGGAACTTTCCAGTCATTCTCTGTCCTCCATCTGATCCATAGCCATGAAACCTGAAAGAGCCAACAGAGACTTACTCTAATGTCTATTCACTTGCATCTCTTTTGTTTTCCGTTTAATGAATTCTGGATTCGATTAATAAGTTTTAATAAGCGATAGGATGGGGAATAGATGCGGTTTTGGAATGGAAATGGCCAATCTGTCCTTTTTGTCTGCGTTTGATACCACTGTGCATTTTGTCTCTCAAGGAGATTTGTGAGATTTATGCCCCATGTCACGATTCCAGACTGATCATAAGCACTGTCAAGTTCTTAGCTAGCCAACAGGCTCTTGGAATCTCTTTTTGTATTCAAAACCAGAGTGTAGATGATTAGAAGGGAAGTTTGTTGGAACATCCGTAGGGAAAAGTTGCTCTCTTCCCAAATGCTGGCCCTGCCTCATTAGGACGGGGGGAAAAGTTCTGGAGAACGAGAGGCTTAGTCTAAATCTGAGTGACAAAAAGACTGGAACCATCACAAGAGCTTTGACGTTTTCTGAAAAGCGTCAGCCTTATGGAAAAAAAAAAACACAATCCCATTTTTTTTTTACCCAATGGCAACTGAAGTGCTGACGTCAAAGCCAAGGCTATTCTTGCTTTAAAGAGCTCTCACAAAAATGGGCACTGTCAAGATATTTACTATAATGTAGTGCACTTTTTTTGAGATTCATGTGTTATTTGCAAAATAATTACTTGGTTGGAATACATGGCTTCTTTTGAATGGCTTTCAATTTTTGCTAACCAATTTTCCTTCTGTAATATAATACATTTTACAGTATAGTGAAATGTGATACTATTATATGTTCAGTGTGATTTGGGATGCAATTTTAATCTAGCAATGATTCTATTTATATGTATAGAATGCAAATTGGTGTGCAGCCCCAATAAATCACGTACCCATCAGCTCCTTCGCTCTTTTTGGATGCGCTATAAGAAGCACCCAGTAAATTATGCATATGGTGTCACTAACCGAAATGGTAATGTGTTTCATCTCAAAGATGTCAGGTTTGAAATAAAAAATGAAAGCTTTTCCAGTGAATCTGCTAGAGATGTCTGTCATATCAAACCATGAAGTGCTCAGATGTGACAATGACCAATTAGCACTTGGCTTTTCTTGTGATCGAAACTGTGAATTCAAAACAATCTGTGTCAGATCTCAAAATTTTCTGTACATCTGATTGAGATTCAATGCAATAAATAAGGCAATTACAAAAAACAGCAATGTTCACCAAGCAGAAATGAAAAACTAACTTTCCAACTCCCCTTGAAACTATTACCAATGACTGACTCAAGGTAATAATCAAAGTTCGCAGGCAATGCAAAATATACCACAATTCTTCTCAGAGGTTTAACAATTCAAAACTTTGTTCCATTACTATTCGAAAAAGATTATAATGAGCTTTTACTGGGGTAATATTGAGTCCTGTGAATAATATTAATTGTTGCGTGTGTCATTTCTGCAACACTACTTGCACCATACACTATACAGATTATTTCCAATCAGGTTTCTAAAATGCTTCCTACTGATATTTTTTTCAACAATCGAAGTTGGACTTTCAATTTTTAAACTTTTTTCAAAGTTGGACTTAATTGGTACGTTCAGGTCGAAGCAAGTTGAAGCAAGTTTGGTCAGAGCAAGATGGTGGTATACCTTTCAATACAAAAAAAAACAAACAAAAAAAAAACCTTCAGATGATGAATAAAAAATATGCAAAGTGTTTTTGTGTTTTTTTTTCTATTTATTCAATTTATAAAGGTGCGGTAAACTAAATTGTTATATATTCTGTCGTATATGTACAATGCAATCGCATTTTGTGCATGCAACATAGCTTGTTTTATTGTAAATGGAAAAAACAATTTTATCGTCAAAACAAACAGCAACACATGCTGCAGGGCCAAAACCCAGAAACAAGCTGCATTTTAGCACTTCCGATTCCATCATTCTTGTTGCGTTTATAATCGCACTTTTGAAAACTATCCCAACCCAAACTTTCAGGGAAAATGATTTTTAATAAGAGTTGTCGGAAGCTTTATGATAATGATGTTGAAGTCATGCGATTGTGGTGTAGTTTGTTTATATTCTACGTTTAGCTTTTTACTTCTGGCAATTGTATTTAGGCTTCAAAATTCATAAAAGTGGTGCTGGTTTGAGAAGATTATCATGATAAACAAAACAAAAAAAATAACAACAAACATTTGTTGGTGACTGAGCTTATTTTCTGCAATAATCCAAAAGCAAATGGAACAAAATCCTATTGGGTTTTTGTTGAGGGAACCAGGGTGATGCTAACTCCTGGGTTGGCCTACAAAAATAGGTCATCATTACATTGCATCCCCATGTTTTCTCACTGGCACAGCCCCAGCTTGGAAACTCAGGGCTTAAAGGGGTGATTAACTTTTTTTTTACTTTAGTTAGTGTGTAATGTTGCTGTTAGAGCATGAACAACATCTGCAAAGTTACAATCCTCAGAATTCAATTCAAAGAGAGATTTATTTTTTATAAAGAATTCTCTGTTTAAGGACTACAACAAATGACTGGTAGGGACTACAACGAGCTTCTTCCCAGGTTGGTGACATCACAAACCCTAAAATTTACATAAACCCTGCCCCCGAGAACACACAACAAAGGGGGTGAGGCCATGTTGGGCTGCTTTAGAGAAGAGGAAGAGTTGTTGTAGTAGAGTGTTGTTACCATGTCGTCATTTTACACCAGACTGCTTCACAAACGAGGGTCAATTCAACACTGGATTTGCGCAAAAGATTAACATGACGGCACATGCTATTCGATGAGTTGAATCAACTCCACAACAACTACATAAATTTATCCACTAACCATTCAGAAACGTCCAGTTTCATTCTAAAAGTTGTAACTTCTTGCTGAGTCTCTCCATCAGTGTCCGACTCCGGTTTGAACAATGTAAGGCTGAACACCGTTACTGACAATCCTCATTTTGGCTGCGTGAGATTCTCCAGCTTTGTTGTTGTTGAGTAACCGAAGCGTGAACTGTTAAAGCTCCGCTCTCTTCTGGAAAGGGGGCCGGGAGCAGCAGCTCATTTGCATTTAAAGGGACACACACAAAAACGGCGTGTTTTTGCCTCAAACCCAAATAGGGGCAAATTTGACAAGCTATAATAAATGATCTGTGGGGTATTTTGCGCTGAAACTTCACAGACACATTCTGGGGACGCCAGAGACTTATATTACATCTTCTAAATGGGGCATTATAGGTCCCGTTTAAAGAAAATCCCAAGTTTCCCCACTTTGTGGTGGCATTCATGTGTGTTCAACTTGTAAATACAATATTTTCTAGATGACTTGAACACGTCAAATGTTTGGTTGGTTAGCATGGGTCAGTTAAATATGTGAGGGCAAAAAAACATCATCTCAATTATTGGCCGATTATTCTCTCTTTTTTTTTTCTCTCTTTTTCTTTAACATTGCATAGCTTATTATAATGTGTTGTTATATTGTGGTAAAAGTGTGAAATGGACAATTATGAAGCAGCTGAGCAACTGCTTTTGAGATAAATGGGACTGTAAACGGATAGCTAGCATACAGTTAATAGTACAACTCCAGACCAACTTAAAATACACTCTAAATAGGATTTTTAGCTACCAACAACTTGCTTTTGGTGCTACTGGGCAGAGTTTAAACCAGAATACTGCTTGAGAATGCAAAAGGGAATACTGTATATCTAAGATACTAAAATAATGGCAAGTAATGGCCTGACCTTTTTCTCTTAAGCAGCTCTCAGACACGAGCCTGTTATTTTCTCTTTGATGGCTTGTTAATTATGTTCATTTTGGTAATGAAGAGTCTTCAAATAGATCAGTGTAAATGCAGTAATGTCTACCAAGTAATGTTTGTTTAGCCTAAAAGCTTTAATTAGCCTATTTTTACAAGACCTCACACAATTACATTGAACAGAAGGGGAAAATAAAGCCCTCATGCTTTCATTTTATGTGACAGAAATAGCCAGTGTTGCTTCATCCCTTTCTGGCAGGTGCTCTAATAAGAAATATCCTATCGATAGACCAACACTGAAGAGAAATCCTTTGATAGGGTTATAACATGTTTGTCTAAGGACCTTATTTTGTCTCCTAATGCAACATTTTAATGCTGCTTAATGTTTAAACACTTTGCATTTAGATTCAGGCTCATCTGTCTGTCTGTAGGCAGAATTTATTATCAATAAGGTGATGAATAAATTTGATCTTCCAAGGTCACTGTCTCAGTACATTTAAGCCACGTTAAGCCTTTACTTTCCTATTTTCTATAGATAAAGATTAACAATTTGTGTGGGCTCATCAGTTTGTCTGTACAGGACAGGATATTCATTATAAATAATTTACAAAAAGCCACAGTCCAGTACATTAAGCAAGGTTAAGCTTCTTTGTATTTATGTAGGCTTCTGGGGGGATAATTATAACTTACAAATATAGGTTTTTTTTTGTTATTTTTTTTTTGCCTATGGATTATAATGTTAGAAGATAAATTATTGGATCAAAATAATAACCATCTTGGTCAATGACGTGACAAAAATCTATTAATGTATTCAAAAATGTAATTTATATACAATTTCTTGAAACACTTAATTTTTAAAATTACTTTTTGGATCTCCTCTTCCCTATCAACAACATTCTGTACATTGCCGATGGTAAAAAAGCATGTTTAGCATGCTAAACGTGTGTGTGTGTATGGGTCATTGACGAATAAGGTTTAAAAGTGTAAAAAAAAACTAATATAGATATAATTAATTTTGAAGTTTTATTAAGTGTTGACAATGAGATTATGTGGTTTTTATAATCAATTAACACTGCTTTTGTCATTTTTTTACAAGATGGACAAAATTTGTCACCAAAAAAGTAATTCGGTTTAACCAAAATTTCGGTTTTACCGAATGACCCTTTTGGTTATACCGAATGATGATATTTTCAAACAATGTTAACAGGCTGATATCTAGCTAGCAAAAGGACAATCAAACATTTTATATTTAGTACAAGTTTTTAAAAAATTACATCATTTTCCATGTTTTATAGCGGTTGTACCGAATGACCTGATGTTTCAGGACATGCATATGAGCAAGTGAAAACATTAATTTTTCAAATAGTTAAAAGAGAGTTAGTTACTTTGCTTCATGACCATGTGGTCCTTTGCAGGTGTCTGAATGATGTCACATCCTGTCACATGATATTGACTGAATGACTTTATCCAAAATGTTCTCTTTTTATTGGTTACTCCGAATGACATCAAAGAAATGAATTTTTCTGGACATTCTTTCTCATAACAAAGCAACAACTTCTACACATAATTTTAATATAATTTTGCACTATGTTAATATATAATGTTATAAAATCATGCCAGAATAAAAAATATATACATTTATTACATTTTAAGATATTTTAATCACAAATGAAATGTCTGTATTGGCCTTTGGACGGTTAAACCAAATTACTTTTTGACATTTCAAAATCTTTAAAATACCTTTATATGTAGCAAAGTATAATTTAAACCTTTTGGATTCAATAAAAGTGATCTATTTGGTCTACTTTACATACTTTGGATGTCATATCTTTGTTTTTTATTATTATTAAGGCCTTTGGACAACAACAACAAAAAAAAAAAAGATCTGACTTTGCACTCAGCACCTCCTCGGCAGGATTAAGACACTATAATTGATGTTGTGCAATTAATTTGCAATGTACGTCTTGATTAAGGTCAGGAAAATCCACTTTTTTTGCTAGGCAACACAACCTGAGGCAAATTCCAAATGAGCTGGGAAAGAGTGGGAAGTTTGCTTATCAAAAATAAATAAATAAATAAAAAATCAGAAAGTTAATCAAACGAGGAGAGACTGAACATATCAATCTAGCCAATGAAAAATCTTGTGTCAATTCTGGGCACATGCACCATCACTCATTCGCATAACAGCCAATTTAGCTGATGAATAAACAGCTCCGCTGAGTGCTTTGATGTTGGCCTATGTTGGATTTCCATAAATTTAATTTTGGAGGACATGTTCAATAATCACCTTTAGCCCCTGACAGCCTTCTGTTCCTTTGCTTTTATTACTGGCACTAACGTAAGGCCTTCGAGGGTCAAGTGGGATTTGTGGGCGTTTTGTGCTGGCACACACATAGCATTTAGGTTAATTACTTGGCACTTACTAGAGAAAGCTACAAATCACAGGGTGAGATATCTAGTATGATTTTCTTGAGAGCCTCAGGGCAAGAAGGTCAATGGGTCAATAACATAACACTCATTTTTATTCAAAAGTACATTATATAATGCATTTCAAACGTACAGTACAATGAATACACCTCTTATATGATGTGTTGTTATTGTTAACTAAAACTATTAAAGTAATTTTCGGTAACTGAAATAAAACTGAAATAAAATAGAATATAAATATAAAATGAAAAACTTGAAGATCGTAAACAAACAAACAAACAAAAAATAGAAATATTGGCAGCTAAGTGTAAGTTGAAGTATTAAAATTACTAAATATGTTTAGCAGCTTCTATGTAATTTTAAGTAATTTCTATTTCAGTTTTAGCTTTATTTATTTATTTTAGTAACTTATTAAAATGACAAAAGCAAAAATTATTAAAACTAAAATGCTAACTAACATTAGTTAACTAAGTTAAAGAAGCTAAGAATGAAAATACTTCTACAGGATTTATTCATCTAAGTTAATGTTAATTTCATACATTACTAAAATCAAAAGTTGTGTTTGTTAACATTAGTTAATGCACTGTGAACTAACATGAGCAAACAATGAACAGCTGGATTTTTATTAACATTAACAAAGATTAATAAATACTGTAACAAATGTATTGCTCATTGTTAGTTCATGTTATATTAATGTTGTCAAAAGTACAGACTGCGATACCAAGTTGGTACTGAAATTGTAAAAATGTGACACTTTGAGCGGATTCGTAAACACCTCTGATTGGCCACTGTGTTCACACGCTCAACAGATAAGTCTGTGATTGGCTACAATGATCAACGCTGCAAAAACATGTTGTAAATAGACATCAGTGACGCTCTTCAGATACACACAGGAGTGTTTGAGAGCGTTTTGAGAGCGTTGTCTGCTTTCAAACGCTCCTGCTCCCACTTTTTAAAAAAATGCTTTCATATTCAAACACTTCCATGTGCTTTCAAACACTCCCGTCCGTTGATCATTGTAGCCTATCACAGACATATCTGATGAGCGCGTGAACACAATGGCCAATCAGAGGTGTTTACGAATCATCTGAACAGTGCTCACATTATTCAAATTTCAGTACCGACTTGGTAACGCGGTCGGTACTTTTGACAACACTAGTTACTGTATATTAATACATTAACTAATGTTAACAAATGAGATCTGGTAAAGTGTTACCAATAAAGGAAACTGCTTTTTAATATATGAAAACTTTTGCCCGTCAATTATTAGTGCAATATGGTGCGGCCAGTAAAATGTCATATAGTGCAACATGCAGAAGCTATATTAACCAGTCTAATAAACCAGTATTTATTAAACAAAGCAAAAAAATATATTATATTGAGGACCCCCCCGAACAAACATATAATCTTCTGGCACGATCCATGACGCTATTAAAAATAAACAGTCCACTTGTTTTCGACGCTGGGCTCCTTCTGAAGTCTGTACAGAAATTAGCAAATGAGCTTTAAAGCGAAAGTCCTTTCACTCTTCCATTTGTCCTGTTGTCGGCAGACTCAAGCCTGTGGAGTATGTCAGAAACTGTACGTATATCTGTATACAGTATTCAGTGTAGACAGCATCAGTGATTATAATGGGTTCTGTTTGCATTTGACGTGACAATCACTCCAGAGTAGGGAAACACCAGTGGGCGGGCCCTATGGTGCGATGATATCCCATGTGACATCACAAATCCCAGAATATATCAACAAGCCTTTTTTTTTGGAGCTTGAAAATAAATGCTTTGTAATGACATGTGGTGCAAAGGTGCAATATGTAATATTTTCTGTCCGCTAGAGGTCTCTAGAGGTCTATTCAAAACAAAGGCGTAGCTTGATGATGCCAAGTTTGAGCGCGGAATCTTGCGACGTGGTCTTCACCTCAACGGACAGTAGAATAGAATTGGGATAGGACTCGGGAAGAAATCATGTTCATGGATGCGATTATTAACGTTACTGTAGTATGAAGCAGAGCAGGACCGAGTGTTGTGGGAGCTGAACGAGGAGCTGGAGCGACTGCACAACACGCGCCGCGAGAAGCGGAACTTTTATTATGCCACAGTCGCCGGCGCCTCTTTCGCTTTTCCTGTCGTGAGTATGAGGTAACGCAGCTTTGTTTATCATATTATTTACATTTGAGAGTGTTGAAAATGATGTTATAACGTTACTCTGTGCGTTCGCTCGGCGGCTGCTATGAGAAACTGTTGCACACTGCAGTAAGATAGATCGATTTTAGAATATCATGTTAAATACTTGATGGCTTTTGTTGATAAATGGCATGCAATTCATTTTAAAACGTATTCAATGATGGAGAAAATGCTGTATTACTGTTACTAAAAATAAAGCCGCATCTGTTTATGCTATGTAAGCTACTTTACAAAATAGTGTTTTTCTCTGAGGCATGGTAAAGCATGGTACTCGCAAAAAATCAAGAAAATTAGATTTAGCCTAAACAATAAGACTAAATGTGTTGAGCTATATAACAACAATTAGATTTCTGTCTATAAATGTATCAAAACAGTTGTTCCCTTGTCTATTAAAACATGCAATATATTAAAGCGTCTTTGGTGTTTCCATGGATTCTACAAAATAAAACCGGAAACCGAGGGTAACGCGGGTATGACGCAATTGACAGGCGACTCCTCACACGTCCCGGAGCCTTGGTTAAATTTGCAATTTTCTCACAATTTACAAATAGTTGCAAACATTTGAGATATTGTAAGTACTCAAGTGAACAAAATATATAACACTGGCCTAGTGGTTTTTGGATATTTTTTACTGCACAATTCTTACATATTGCACCTTTAAGTTATGAAACTTGCAGGATGTTTTAATGGTGCAAAGACCTCTTATATGTCAAAAGATCAAGGCAAATTTGATTTCTCATGTCATGACTCTTTTAATATTATTTATGAGGTTACGCCACATGACATTTTCAGTCATTAAATTCAAACTTTCTTAAAAATTTTCAAAACCATATCAAACCAACATGAATTTTGTCACGCTGATTTTAATTTTTCATCATTGTGGATACTCTTATGTCATTGAGCCTTATTATACCTGGATAGCCTGATGTTGGTCCCCTCTGGAAGTGTGATTTGAATCATTTTTAGAAGCACTGAATTTTTTGATGCCACCACATAGCAGTCGTCAAGAAAACAAAATAAAACATGATGCTTTTAAGAGTGCTGACACTGGTAAAACAGCTGAAATATTAGAGATATTTATGTTCCTTGCGAAAAATATAGTCAAAACACACTTGGGACTAACAGGGCCATGCTAACCAGTCAAACATTGACCGTACAAAATATTTTCAAAGCTGTAAATATCATTCATCACTTCAATAGTTCAACCTTGCCTTGGGCAGCAAAGAAAACAGAAGGCTTTAAAATAGAATAACGCTATGATCAGTTTCTTTACATACCGTTTAAAAGAAAAAGGTCTAAGGAAGAGAGAAAGAAGCACAGTACTCAGCATGCCAGTCAACAAAATGCCCCATGAAACCTGTATAAGTGTGATTCATGGTGAATATGGGAGGGGAAGTGTCCTATTTGCATATAATGAAAGTCAAATGATAAGAATTCATTAATGCAATAAGCACACATTCTTTTTGGATGTCAAACATGCGGAATAACAGCAAGGAAATGCAGACCTATGCAAACATATTCCCTTGAATATCTCCTCTCTGCCGGGCGGGAATGTGTATTTACCTTCACCGGAGGTTGTGGAGTTTTTTTAAATTATTACTTTGAAAGAAAAATGTATGCTGTCTAGCTTCTTTTATTGTTTTATTTTAGAATTGTATAAATATTAAAGTTATTTTAGCTTAGTGTATTTACTAACTTTCAGTGTAGTTATTTGAAAGGCAAAAGCCGAGAGAGCAAAGAGCTTTCTTCTTTGAGCTGAGCTAACATTTGTTCTCAACGGTTAGTAAAGTATGTCCACTCAAGAGTATTCAGTAATATTCTCCTTCTGTCATTGTAAGCTTCTTTTTGTCATCTTACTACTATAAATCACTCAATTGAAAGTTTAGTGTAGCACACAATGGTCATTTGCCTTATCTTTGGTTTAGCAAGAAACTTTGCATTAAAAAGATCATACTATACTCAAAAGATAAATCATTTAATTAATGTCATGTATAGTATGCTAGCAAACCTTAAGTCTTTTGTTGAGATGTATTCAAAGGGGCCTCGTTGTCATCTGATTAAAAATTTGATTTCATTCATCAAATTGTCTTAATTACTGCTGACTTGAATGTCCTTGAAAAGCTACCCAGTGTAGATTACATGTATTTTCATCTAGATGATTAATGACAAGATTTATTCATTGCGAAAAGTGCCTGGCTGTCTTCAAAGACATTCAATGTGGAGCAGTAATTTGATTCAATTACTGGCAAGTGCTTCACAAAGGCAAAATCAATTCAGTGGGGCTCTCACAAATATAGCTGTACATATTTCTATTAACAAAAGTCGCTTGAAAGCCATCTGTTTCGATTGGGTGGCACAACAAACAAAGTAGAAGAAAGTGCTCCTATATGTTTGTACAACCTCCTCCTCTCTAAGTTCAACAATGCAGAAGCTTGAACAAAGTTTTTGTTCGATTAAATCCAAGAAAGCCCAGTTTGATAAGTATTAACTGCAAATCAATTTCCTTTGTCCAAAGTTAAAAGACTTAACTCAACTATGGCGACAGACTAATTTATCAAAAAGTGTTTCTGGTTAGTGACTAATTAGTAAAGAAGAAAATTTCTAAACTTTTGGACACAGTTAAAGCCTGTTCACACCAAGTACAATAGCTAACACTATAAAGTTTTAATAATCATTATCATTATAACTTTCAGAATGAGTTTTTTCCAGCTGATGAAATGATAAAATCATTGATAGCCAGTCAAAATTCGCCCGACTTTAAAGGGAACATATCATGAAAATATGACTTTTTCCATGATTAAGTGCTATAATAATCATATAAAATAGTCAAAAAGCACTCTAAAATAATTGCATTTTAATTTAAACTATAATACATTTTCATTTATTTGCAATTAACATGCAATTACGTGTCCAAAACATTACATTCAGTTTGCACTTAAGGATATTCTTTTAAATTATATTATTTCCATAATCTTTTTAAAATGGTGTTTAAGTGTACTTTTTACAAAGGAAGATAGACATTTTGGTGGTTTGTGTATAAAAATTGTTGCAGCGACGTTCCCCTTGTGAGATTGGGCTGTTACAAACAACAAAAAGTTTGAAATTTATCAACACTTTAAATTGTGTTCACAGAGTGCCTAACAATCTGTACCTGTTTGATTTTCTACACTTATTTTTGACATGATTTTTCATTAGCCACAGGAAATCGTTACTTATTCAAGCCTTGTAATTACAAAAGTTAAAAGTCACACATTAAACTCATTCCCATGTTTGTCCCTAAAGTGCCCCAGTGACTAAAAATAATCCCAGTTGAGAAGCTACACTAAAAATGCACCATTGATTTGGCCCATCCACATCAGCATTAGGTGTCTGAGGTGGGAGACGTGATAATGGGTTTGTCTCACCTGCTGCTATATTCATCAAACTTGTTTTGAAATCTCACTACATCTACACCCGTGTGCAACACTTTTCTCCTGCTCTTAGCAACTCTTTAGCTTCACTTTGTGGTATAGGTTGCCTGTTTTTCATGTTTAAGGTGAAATACCTGACTAGATCATGTTAAGCATACTTGTAGTTCCCCGAATAAGGTTGCACGATCATGACATAAAACTTGTTGGGCCCTATTTTAACGATCTAAGCGCATGGTCTGTAGCACATGGCACAGGTGCACTTAGGTGCGTGTCTGAATCCTCTTTTGCTAGTTTAACGATGGAAAAAATGGTCTATGCGCCAGGCGCACGGACCAAGGACCAAAAGGGCTGTACCTAGTCTCTTAATGAGTCATGGGTGTGTTTTGGGCATAACGTGCAATTAATCAGTCAGAGTCTCATCTCCCATTCCCTTTAAAAGCCAGGTGCGCTCAAACCATGGCGGATTCTCTATTTACATTGCAAGCTGAAAGACTGAACACTTCTCCAGAGAGGAATCCTTTTATTTTTAATATTTGGCATGTTTGTGTGCTACTGCGTGTCCCTGTGTGTGTAACAAGCAGAAAATATAATACTGCGCCATTGACTTTAGACCAGGTTTTTGTTGGTCAATGGCGCAGTTGTTTTCAGTTGCCTCAAAATAGCAACACGCCAACAATGCACCTGAATACACCTCATTTTCAGACCAGCACGACCATGAGCGAACAGGTGGCCGTGAGTGCATTTGCTATTTAAACAACGTGGCACTGGATGTGAAAATGATAACTGCATCAGGCTGAAACTAGCAAAAAACACTTGCATCGCACCTGGCGTCGTATTGCACCGGGTGTATGATAGGGCCCATTATGTTCCTTGATATTTGAATCATAATTATGAATTTCAATTAATAGAAGTCAAGTAAAGTATATAGTGTTTTATACAATACAGATTGTTTCAAAGCAGCTTTACAGTGATAAACAGGAAAATAATGATTCAATTATGCAAACAGAATACAATTCTGCTGTAAAGCAGCTCCAAAAAGACAACAGTCATTATTCAGCTGAAGTCAGTTCAGTGCTAAAGGGATAGTTCACCTAAAAATGAAAATTCTGTCATGATTTACTCACCCTCAAGTAGTTCCAAACCTGTTTGAATGTTTTTGTTCTGCTGAACACAAAGGAAGATATTTGGAAGAATGTCAGTAACTAAACACATCTCACCCCCTATTGACTACCTAGTATTTACTTTTCAGTACACATTCCAGGATCAGTCTGGGCCTGGTGTCAATTTTCATTGTTAGTTAATTATTGCTAATGTAGTTAAATACTGTTAATAAAAAACTTAGTGTAAAGTGTTACAGGCTTCTTAGTAAGAAAAGTGAGTGTCAAAAAATAATAATTTTAATAAGGCACACCATTTTAGTGCATTTAGTGCTTGGTTGCCGTGGCTGTTTATTGAATTCCCCAATGTTTATTTCCAGATTTAAATTCGATTTTGAATGCAATATTTTCAGAGTAGTCTCAGTCAGCACGTCAGTGTATCTTTCAGAACACCAGCCACTTATGCAATATAGGTTTTAACAGAATGCCAAAAAGTGTGACGCTCCTCGATCGGCTCTTATCAGCAAGAGGTGTGATAGCATCTCTCTATATTGTCACCACAACCCCATCACAAATCAGATTGCTATCATTTTACACTCCATATCTCCATCATTTACCGCCATCTGTCACAGCACTGGTCGGTGCGTTGTTATTATTACTATATATTTCTTTCTTTTTTTTTTTTTTGTATCGGCNTCGGCCTTGAGGGAAAGACTGTCGGATCCAGACTCACGAAGGGCTCTGGAGTTTGACTGGGAATCAAATTGTCATTTCCTAAGTGACAAGGCGATGATTTGCCCAGGTGGCAAAGAGCGATTGGACGTGTCTGTTGACAAATGGACACAAGGACAGAGCTGGCAGCATGCTGCAGGAGACAAAATGCCCCCAGCCACAGGTCTGTATTTTTATCCAGCGTCGCAGCAGGAAAGGTGTCGCTCACACATTCCAGAACAGCAGGGGTTTGAATTGGATAAGCAGCGGACAAATGCTCTTAACAGCATTTTTGTGTAGGCCTAATTGGTAGCATGTAAAAAATAAACCGCTAACTATTTATCTGTGCTGTCGTGGTCCGATAGCTATTAGAAATACGAGAAATCATGTCAGAGTCTTTTATGGATTATCTGCCATAACTGACATTTCTGTTTTTTTACTGTATGTGGAAAACACAGAGCACTTCTAATTGTAATGTACTGTATAAAAAATCATTGTCAGTTATACAAGCCACTAGACAAGATCTTGCGCAGTTGTTGCAGAATATTGCAACATATTTTTCCCATAACTACCTGTAGGTATGTGTATTAGGATAGCTGACAAATAACATGGACATGAACTTTTTCTCTTTAAGATCATCAAGATTTCAGGTTCGAATTATTGTAGGCACTGTAGTTGGTCACCACTAGTTGGTACAGTTTTTAAGAAACTAATTTTTCAATTCACTTAAATAGTAAATATTTTTTTAATTTTTTTTTAATTACATTTAATAATTTAATTAAAAGTTATATATATATATATATATATTTATACACATACAGTGTTGGGGTAACACATTACAAGTAACGCGAGTTATGTAATCAGTACTTAAGTAACTAAGTAGTACATTACTTTGAAATTTACAACAAAACATCTGAATTACTTTTTAAATAAGTAATGCGAGTTGAGAGAAATCGGGAGTGCAGATGCGTCGTGTGCGCTGTATGAACAAGATTTTTATTGCAGTTTTAGACTAAATGTGAACATAAATTTACTCATCTCACACAAAAACTGATTCAGTATTTCTCAAAATAAATAAAAACAGTGAAATTCAAACTCAGATTACGACACGAACCTGCAACAATTAAATATATTGGTAACACTTTATAATAACTCACGCTATGAAGCATTAGTTATGCATTAGTTAAGCACTAGTAAATAGTCACTTCATCATTTATAAAACATTAATAGACATTAGTAAGCCATTTATAAATACAGCTATAAATGCTTTGTTCTTGATTTATAAGCATATCTATAATGAGTTTAATAATTGCATTTTCATACTTTATTAATGATCAATTTATCATTTCTAAATTATGTATTATATTATTCACAAACCAGTTATTTAGGAGTTGTCAGTGGTTCATAAGATCATTTAGAAAGTGTAAGTAAATAATTAATACAATATTTAAATGTACATTTATGCATCTTATTATTTAGACAAAGTATTAGTTACTTAGTGTGTTAATAAATGCTTTATTAACACATATTCTTAGTGTCAAAACTACCTCAGTAGTAACTTTAAAACATTAGAAAACAGCAGTGCAGAAGATCACTGAATCTTTAAATCTCATTTATAAAAGCTTTACAAAGCATAAATAGTCCTCACTTTAGATGAGCTCACAAAAATAGTTAACTGACCACTTCTAAATGTTTTATAACTACCTGAATTAATCATGAATTGCAGTAGGAATATGTGTTATTAAATAATTTATTAACACACTAAGTAACTATTACTATATGTCTAAATAATAAGATGTATAAATGAATGTTTAAATATTTTATTAATCATTTACATACACTTCCTAAATGATCTTATGAACCACTGACAACTCCTAAATAACTGGTTTGTAAAAAATGTAATATTTAATTTAGAAATGATAAATTGATTATAAATAAAGTATGAAAATACAATTATGAAACACATTATAGATATGCTTATAAATCAAGAATAAAGCATTTATAGTTGTATTTATAAACTGCTCACTAATGTCTATTAATGCTTCATAAGTGATGAATTAACTATTTACTAACGCTTAACTAATGCTTCATAGCGTGCAGTTATTATAAAGTGTTACCAATATATTAAATAACACAAATATACTTTATGTATTTAATCTCACTTTATTAAGCGCTGTCTTTGCTGCTGACCTTCGCTGCTGACCTTCGCTGATCCAATTCAGCCATAGGAATTAGCAAAAAATGACTTGTTAAACATCACTTCTTTTTTTTTCTTCTTTTTTTCTATATTGCTAAAGTAAGCGTGTTGAGCTCAGTTGAGCCAAAGAGTATAGAACCCAAGAGGCGACACTTTGATATTTTTTGGGTAACAACCACTAGATACTGGCCGCTCCGGTTATAGTCTGAAAATACTAACTGGACCATAGAATCCTTCACATCTTACGCACCCAAAATCTGCAAATTTCACTGCCAAATCAGAAGTGCAATAGAACAGTTTTTTTAATTAAGTCACCGGTAAATTGTATGGCTCCTACACTAAATGTTGTATTGTCTTATATATGTTTTATTTTACAAGTTGTGGAATCCAACCATTCATCCATCTGAGGTAACGTAGTTAGCCTACTTTATTGAGTATTTCCATTTTATGCAACTTTAAACATTTATTAATAGTAAATTAATAATTAATAAATTTAAGATCATCATGTTTGCAGCGAACAATATATTTTAGACCTAGTGGAGAGTAATAGTAATAATATTTAGGTCTGAATTGAAATATATATTGTACGTTTTAATGGATCACGCTACAAACATAATGATCTTATAATACATGATATATTGCTGTGTCCGTTATCGCATAATTCCCACTTTTAGACACTTTTGCTTTAACGGACATTAGACAGAACTGCAAAATCAAGTTGTTATATTCATATATTTATTGTCCAACATTCCCAATTTTTCTGATGCATATCCTTAATTTAATTTAATTTCATAATTCAGTGTTTATAAGCCTTTTAAAGAATTTAAACCCAAACTGACTGGGTTTCTAGAGAGCAAAGGTTTTGTGAAAAAAGTGGAAGACTTAAACACAAATTGTGTAAAATAAACTGTAAAAAGGATTTGAGGATCACTAGTGATAGTATTTTATTCTGTGTTGTCATCATTCAGGTTGGATTTCAGCTTTAATGTACGTTTTTTTTAACAAAGCAGCTGATATTGCCATAGAAACTAGTGGACTGCCGACTCGCTTTCACCCCAAAATGGCGGAAACGAAGGGCCACTGCTGGGCGCCGGTGTTGCAATGGAACGTTCTATTAGGGCTGCGTTCCAGTTCGTTTTTTAAGTGAAGTGACATGTGGCCAAGTATTGTGACCCATACTCTGAATTTGTGCTCTGCATTTAACCCATCCAAGTGCACACACACAGCAGTGAACACAAGTGCGCACACACCCGGAGCAGTGGGCAGCCATTGCTGCGGCGCCCGGAGAGCAGTTGGGGGTACGGTGCCTTGCTCAAGGGTCTCACCTCAGTCGTGGTATTGAAGGTGGGGAGAGCGCTGGCCATTCACTCCCCTTGCCGACAATCCCTGCCGGACCTGAGACTCGAACCCATGACCTTTGGGTTACAAGTCCGACTCTCTATCCATTAGGCCACGACTGCCCCACGACTTTTTAAATGCCCTTCCCTCGCTAACTTCCCCCAGTCTCGTTGACTCGGATGTACGTCATTGCTTACGTTGCACGAGTGCCCACTACTGGCGGAACCTATGCAATGGGCTGAACTGGAGCGTCCTAAGCCCTTGATCACTTGGAATCCGCAATGGAGCTGATAAACTATTTTGTAAGGGGAAAAAATAAATAATTAAATACATTATTCTTTATGTATATATGTGTTTTAAATGTTTAAAAAAAAATTAATATATCATAGAATTGTTTGTGGTGGGGTAAATTAAACGCGATGTGCGGTGAAGTCATAATCGTGTTGCATTGTGGGTTATGGAGCTGCCTGAAGTGTACATATGAAGTAGACTTTAACCGAGGGAGCGAGGGTCTGTCCGTATAAACTTCCCTCGTCCACTTCACGAAGTGGAACGCACTTCAAAATGGCGGCAGGGATTCCCCCGAGGGGAAGTGTTTAGGGAAGTTCGCGAGTGAGTGTCTAAAACTGGAGTTGAACGCAGCCTAAGTGTCGCTTCTTGAGCTTTCTTCTCCTGTGTCCTATTCTTCTGCAATCCAGAATGGCAGCACAGCTGAAAGGTTTGTTTGAGTGGCGACCTCTACTGTACAGGCGTGACTTTGCATTTCATTTCCTTCAGCCTGAGGCTTATTCATTTCACTTTTGATGTGAAAGGGCCTTTATGTTTGCCAAAAAATTTAACTTTAAGGAAACCCAACAAGCAAGAACAGCCCAGGTGAGAAAAAGTAACACAATGCATTATTTTCCATAAAAGTAACTAAGTAACACAATTAGTTACTTTTTTCGGGAGTAACACAATATTGTTAATTGCTCACTAAAACCCCCCGAGTCATCATGTTTTCAGGTAATTTCAAGTTTGATTTTGACGTGACATAATGCGGTATCTGAGGGGGTGAGCTGTTTACTTACTTTTTAATTAGTCTTCCCATTAACGCCATCGTTGTTGTCTTCATTCAGGCCGATTCGGCCTTTATCATACGGACCAATCATAACCGATCATATCCAATCATAGCGCAGTTGAGGCATCTCATGTGATTTTCCCCCATTCATTCTCAATTACCCCCCACTAAACCCACCGCACGCTTTAGGGTTTCTGCTTTATTTCTACATGATAAAGGGAGGCACAAGAAACGCGGATTCCCCGCTGTAACTTCACCTGCGGGTGTCGCTGTTTGACAGTGTTTATTTAGAAAAACAAGTAACTTTTACACTTTTTAATGTCAAATTTTGTAACATTTGCGTTGTTTTATTTTTGTAATATCGATTATTTTCTCATCCAGTTTTTTTGAGGAGGCACTGCCTCCCTTGCCCCTATTATAAATATTATTATATATAATGCCCCTAATATATAGATATACAACAAGAATTACAGTTTTTTAAATTCTAAATATATTTTAAGATATACAACATGAATTACAGTTTTTTTTTTATTATTATTGTTCTTGTTCTTGTAGAATATATATATATATAATTCTACAAGAATTTGTAATTCTTGTTGTATATCTTAAAATATTCAATGATAGCACTTAACAGCACAGGACTCTGCTGTCACTGCTTGACATGTCATGTCAACTACCCATCTGCCCTTGTGTGTAGATATGTGTAGTGATGTGAGAGCTGTATGTTGCAGGGTGTTTTTATGCCAAAGGCTTTCGTGTGAGTGAGAGAGAGAGATTGAGAGAGAGTGAGTGAGTGAGTGTATGCGCACCAGTGGAAATGTCTCTTCAGTGTGCGGTGGTTGTGAAGGGGGAGGGATGGCGGCAGGGACTGGATGACATTACAGGATGGAGCTGTGGGGCGATTAGACAAACGCAGCAGATACAAATCACTCTCCTCTCCTGCCGCTCAATTAATTAATGCCACCAACCGCACGCACACATAGTGAGGAGAGAAACACAACATTGGTGGCCCCTGTGGGTGGGTGTCGAAGTGTGTGTGCAGGGTTTATGTGGAAGGTGATTTGACTTCATTGTTACGCAATGAAACACAGGGAGACAAATTCATGACAAAAGTAGAAAACATATTTGGTCATATTTCTAATGTCACAACTGCGAAAACATTCTTTTACCCGGGGTTAAGCACAGTGTGAAAAGCCATAATGTGTGCTCCCTAAAAGCACAAGTGGGCCCCCTTAAGGCTGATTTATACTTCTGCGTCGAGTGTACGGCGTAGCTACAGCGTAGGCTGTTTGTACGACGTAGCCTGACGTGCACCTCTTCAAAAATGTAACAACGCGTCAATTCTACGCGGACTGCAAGCGCTGTGATTGGTCTGCTAGAACCCCTCCCACGGGTCAAAAAACTGCCGTGGAGCACTCGGAGAAGAGCGAGCGCTTTCAACTTCCATAGGAATGAAAAAATGCTCTGTTTCAGGGGACACATGCAGTCATACTCCAACAAAAGTCATTACCTATTTGCCGCATGGCTGCCGCTTCTATTTGTAAGCTTCTCTGACAACGTACATGACAAGCTGCTTCTTCTTCGGCGTTTGCCTTGATCCTCAACATGACCGCGGATCCTGCCTACTAGTGGTCTGCATGCACGTCGACGCGGACAACGACGCAGAAGTATAAATGAACACAGACGCATAGCCTACAGCGCAGAGGCTCCGGCGAAGGTCCGACGCAGAAGTATAAATCAGCCTTTAGCCTGCCAATGAATATTAACATAGGTCTCCTGTGATTTTGTCACACTTACACCATCACGTTGTCAATGCGAAGCATTCTTTGTGTTTATTGTGACCCAATTACTTACAAATATTTGGCCTAACTTGGCTGGGTTTATGTTTCTAGCATGAGTGCTAGTTGGGTGAGAAGTGTTTTACTATCTACAGAACCCATCTACAGAAATCCAGCTCTTTATTCAGTCTCTGCACTGCCGTGAGGTGTCAAAACAGGAAGAACACCCAGCTTCACCTCAGATCAAATCTCTTCGGGCTCTTCTCTGTAAGCCTTCAAACAGACACCTCAGAGTTTTAGCTCGACTGCCTCTCGCAGATCCTCACTCAGCTGCAGAATGCATTTTGAAGACTCATTATTGGAGAACTAAATCTATTCCCCTAGACTTCCTATCTGTATTACCCGTGAACAGAGAGAGAGAGAGAGAAGGACATAAAGTTGCCCAAAAAATCAGGGTAACGCTTTAGATTACAGCCCGGAAAGTACTGCGTAATTACAACGAATTTACAGCGTAACTCTCGATAATTATAGTGTACTTATACAGTAAGTATGTGTAAGTATAGGGGAACAATATGTAATATGTAAAGGAATAAAGGGGTAACAACAAATTATTTATACTGTAAGTATTTNTCTAAAGCGTTACCAAAATCAGTGCAGTTCTGTTTTAGGATAGCATGAGCCAAGGGGATAGTATGAGCAAATAGTAAGCACAGCTTTACTGGGAAATTGAGCAAATAACATTAGAATAATACATGCAATTAAGAAAAAAGTGTATACATGTATTCTAACTAGTCGATACTGTTGGTACTGAATTTAAAAAATGTGACTATACCATCATTTCCCCCTTCTTCTTAAACACCTCTGATTGGCCATTGTGTTCACACGCTCAACAGATATGTCTGTGATTGGCTACAATGATCAACGCTTCAAAAACATGTTGTAAATAGACATCTCTGACGCTCTTCACCAAGCACTTCTATCAGCAGATCCCTAATATATCAGCTGAGATACGGATCCACGGATAGACGCCTACTTTCAAACACTCCCGTGTGTCTTTTTTGATCAATTTAATGCGTTGTGTTGATTATTATTATTATTTTCAATTTTACTTACCACAAACTTTTGAACGGTACTTTTCCACAAAAATATGAAGCAGCTCAACTGCTGTCAGCAATGCTAATAATAAGAAATGTTAGAATGATTTCTGAAGGTTCATGTGACACTGAAGACTGGAGTAATGATGCTGAAAATTCAGCTTTGATCACAGGAATAAATGACATTTTAAAATATATTACAATAGAAAACACAGTTATTTTAAATTGTAATAATTTATAACAATATTACTGTTTTTACTGTGTGTTTGAATAAATAAATGCAGCCTTGGTGAGCTTAAAGGCACTACTTTTCAAAAAAACAACTTTTGACCAGCAGTGTAAGTCGCAAAAAGAGTAAACATTAAAAATACCAACTAACCCATTCTTGTCTTGCTTCAATCTTTGGAAGCACTCAGAAATAAAATGCTTCAAACCCAACTGTGACCTCTTTGATACTCCTCCTTCTTCGAAGTGTGAAAAAATTCAAGCCAGCAATCAGGTCGGTTAGGGGATAGATAACAGGATTCTGGAAAAGAAACAGGCAAAAATGTACCTCTAAATTTTTAAGACTAGTTCACTTCACACACGCCCAACAAATACCAATGTTCGATGGATGTTAACACTTTTAGCATATGTTGCCATCTGTTTTCACCAAATGAACATGTTCGATTGCTGGATTTTTTTGGAATGTTTGAGCAGTGTGGTATGATTTATTGTAATTCATTGTCATTGCAATTAGGAAAGTCCCTGTTAGATCTATAAAAACTGATGTTCAAGGTAGTATAGGGGTGTAAATCATGATCAGTCACTTAAAAACATTCAGTTCCTATTCAAATAAAGAAAAGAAAATATTATATGCCTGAGTGTTATTATTATTTCTGTAACTGCATCAAAACTGCACAGGGAATGCAAATTTGCAGTAATTAAAAATAATCTTACATGTGAGTTAATTTGGCTGTTGTCAGATAGAATTTTCAAAATAAGTGTGTTAATTGTGTTAAAAAGTAACAACATTAAACATAGTTAATGAATCAATAAAAATCTTTGTCTTCTTTAAAGACATGTTAAGATGGAAGCAGTGTAAACAAGCTGAAAATCTCCCTCCTCAGAAAAACAACTCAAGAATCTCAGTTGAATCTTCTCGTTCCAGAAGAGATCTCAAGAGTGCAAATAGAAAACCCATATGAAAAAGAAGTACACTTTAGCATGCTTTTAAAAGGAGTATACTTACTAATTAATCACATATTATTTATGTTAATATTCTACTTCAAAAAGAATATACTTAAGTGCAAATTGAATGTAATATTTTGGCCAATTAATTGCATGTTAATTGCAATCAAAAGAAAATGTAATAGAGTTGAAATTTATATTAAATGCAATTTTTGTGCATTTTGATCCACTTAAGTAGGACTTAAGTACATCTTTATATGTAATTTTATCATTATATTTAAAATATGGTTACAAATGTACAAGCATTTATGATAAACTAAAATATACTTTAATGTCATTTGTGAAATGTGATGTCAAGTATAGAAATATATATATAAGTACACATATATACATGTTTATTTATAGAACGGATAGTTCCGGCCCTTGATTCTGATTGTTTGAGCTGCGTTTGAAATCGTTGTAAAATTCCCCAAAACATACAGCTGACCGCATTACATAAGTATCGATGCGCTACTGAGTGTGTATGTTGCTGCGTCTGTCTTAGCAACCACTCTTAGCAACGTAAACATATGTTTGTTCTCAGTTTATTTTGTTCATTGAAGCTTACTACATTATGTAGAAAAGTATTGTGAGAAAGAGATTGAGTGAACGAGTTTATTACCTGCATTCAGATAAAACATTTTCCTTCAGGTCAGTCCTGTTCATAATAAAAAATCTGTTTGAATATCCGCTGCGATCTTGTCCTTTTAACATTTAATGGGTTTCCCCGTGCCCTGCTGACACTGACAGCGCTAGTCAAAGCATTTGTCATTTGCTTCTTGTACCGTGTTCACAACAAGTTTCAATATAAAAGTCTTTGCGACTGAGTGACTCGCTCATAAAGACAATCTTTGCCGCCATCTTGAAGCGTAATAAATGTAACTTTTGTTGCTGTTCATGGTCAGGGACTATTTTTTCCAGCGAAAGGAAGGCTTTAATGATTTTACTCCATTTTTTGGCTTTAATATTTGTATTGTGTGGTAACCGTTTTATAAAAAAATATACATTTGTAATACACATTTATTATGATGAAGTTGCAATTTAGTACATTTAAAATAGTGTATATAGTTGAGTGCATGAAGCGTTCAACATTCTACACTTCGTTTTTCAGTTAATTAAGTGCATCATCTGGGTTTTTGAAGTACATTTTTCCTTTTTTGAATTTTCAGTCTGAACACTCTTAAAAAAGAAAAAGAAAAAAAAGTGGTTCTTGGCTTGTAATCATAGGGGAACCACTTTTGGTGCTATGTACCACCATATCTTTAAAGGTGCTCTACAGCACCTTTGTCAAATGATGCTATATAGAACCAAGAGGTGCCATATCGCATTTTATTTCTTCAACAAAAATGGTGCTAAACAGCACCAACAATGGTTCTTTGGCTCGTAAAGAACCTTTAAAGGGGCGTAACAGGTTCTTTGTACAGCAGTGGTGCTATATAGTGCCTTAACCACCCCAAAGAACCACTGAAGAACTGCTGAAGAACCATACAGGGGCTTAACAGGTTCTGTATACGGTAGTGGTGCTATATAGCACCTAAGTCATCCCAAATAACCAGCGAAGAACCGCTGAAGAACCACTGAAGTGGTCCCCTATGATTACGAGCCAAAGAACCACTTTTAGTACTATATAGAACCATTTTTTTTTAGAGTGTACTTGTACTATTTATACTACAAAATAGTGCTTAAGTACATGAAATTTCTTATTTATCAATACAAAACAAGTCACCCTTTATCCAGTAGAATTGCAGAAGTGTCTGGGCATTACTTGATAAGACCAACAGAGCAAGAGAGTCGTGACTGTCATCCTGAACAAGTCATACAAGGGTCGTATGATCCACTGTGTTATGACAGACCTGTAGGAGAAAGTGTGAATTAATTGACCATTAAGTGGATACATTTATCCACACAGTAATAAAGTTGGGAGCAGGGGATCAGCCGGAGGAACGGTTAATTAAACAGCTACCATGACTAACGGGTTGAAAGGGGAATTTCTCGCTCTGTGTAGCACATCTTCATTCAGCGCTATTGTGGCTGGAGCTCTTGTCACAGAACTATGGATCCTCATTACACACACACACACACACACACGGGCTTGTTGAGTTTCCATGTTTTATGAGGACTTTCCATAGACATAATGATTTTTTATATTCTACCCCCTAACCCTAACACTATCCCTAAAGACAATCCTCACAGAAAATCTGTACGATTTATAAACTGCTTGTCCTTGTGGGGACATTTTTTGGTCCCCATGAGTAAAGGATTTCGGATATTGCCATCTTTGTGGGGACATTTTGTCCCCATAATGTAGGGTATACCTGAACCACACACACACAGACACACAGGTTTCCATTATTTATTTATTGTTTTATTNATTTGACCAAAATCAAATTCTGTCATCATTTTCCTTTCTTTATAAGAATACACATTTTAAAAATGTTTAAAAATAATTTTTTGCATGTTTTACTGAAGAAAAAAAAAAGAATTTAGAATGACAAGAGCATTTTTTTCTTTCCATTTTTAATTGAAGCATTAGAACATGCACCCAAAGATAAAATATACTGTATTATTTTATGTATTTTTTTAAAATATTGTAGGCGACGTACCTACGGAAAACACATCTGTGCTGTAATCTGAGCCTCTCACCTTGGTGCCAGTGTATCTGTGTATCAAAGATGACATTTTGGCATATCACTGAATCTTCAGTCTCGGAGGAAAAGAGAAACATGTGCAAGCTACTTCCTGTGACCTCCACTGAAGGTCACTGGCCAGCCGTCAGTCTATTCCAGAAGCAAAGATGGAAAGTCCATTCACAGCAAAATGGGAGCAGTTCAAATAGAGTTTGCTGAGTGTCTGATAACAGATATTGAAGGACCTCGAAGAAATGGATGGTCTCTTATATTTGAGAGTTCTGGTGTGTGACTGAATTCTGCATCATTTTGATACATCAAAACCATTCCTAGATGCACTTCATGGCAGCAGACTTTAGATTTGGGATTCTATTAAATATAAATTGCAGTGATTATTTTGTTACATTTACATGTTTAATGTTAGCAATATAAAATTTAATCCAATATTTTAAGAAGATTTTGGCTTTTATTCACATATAAACATTGATTAGCGAACATAAATAGAAGCTCAACTGAACCTGATTGATGCACGAGAACAAACCTCTTGCTGAAGCTCAAACGTGCTGCGTATCACGAGAATTAACCTCATTGGTTCTTGAGGAAGCTCAAACGTGCTGCGTATCACGAGAATTAACCTCATTGGTTCTTGAGGAAGCTCAAACATGCTGCGTATCACGAGAATGAACCTCATTGGTTCTTGCAGAAGCTCAAACGTGCTGCGTAACACTAGAATGAACCTCATTGGTTCTTGCTGAAGCTCAAACGTGCTGTGTAACACACAAGGATTAACCTGATTGGTTCTTGAGGAAGCTCAAACGTGCTGCGTATCACGAAAATGAACCTCATTGGTTCTTGCTGAAGCTCAAACATGCTGCGTATCACCAGAATGAACCTCATTGGTTCTTGCTGAAGCTCAAACGTGCTGCGTATCACCAGAATGAACCTCATTGGTTCTTGAGGAAGCTCAAACGTGCTGCGTATCACCAGAATGAACCTCATTGGTTCTTGCTGAAGCTCAAACGTGCTGTGTAACACACAAGGATTAACCTGATTGGTTCTTGCGCATCAAGCAAACACGCTTGAGCTTCTGTTTACCACAACTGATGTGTGAGTTGATGAATGTTTATTTGTGAATAAAGGCCTACTGTTCATCATATAAAGCGATCGTGTCTCTTTCGAAAATTTGGACTAAACCGCTTAATTCATATAGATCAGTTTTAAAATCTCTAAATTAACTTTTTGAAGGGTCAACCTGGTAGTTGCGTAGACTGTCAATGGAGGGACAGAAATCTCTCTGATTTAATTTAAAATATCTTCATTTGTGTTCCAAAGATGAACAAAAGCCCTAGGGGTTTGGTACGACATGAGGGTGAGTAAATGATGATAGAATTTTCATTTTTGGATTCACTTAATGATAGAGATCAAGAAATTATCTGGAAAAGAGGGGAACTGGATCTGACACAAGCCATACTCAACAACGGGAGCATATTTACTTTCCATCAAGGCACGACTTTCTCTGCAACTTTCTGTGCAGTTTTGCTTGTGCTAAAAGTATACTGCTTACCATATTAGACTTTGAAAAGGGTTTTATTTATGTCAGAGACTAGGGGATGCCAAAGATATTGTATTTGTATAGTCCTCTTTACTATTTGTTCTATTATGAGGATTATCAACCTCTCTATTTATTTGACCCATAAATATATCAAGCTGAGTAAATCCTCTGGGACGACATGTTTGAAGCGTCTATCAATCACTTTCTCAGGAGTCGCCACTCATACCTGCTGCTCTCTGCTGAAGCCAATTTGTGCCTGTGTATATTGTATCGATCTCTTCTGCCTGTGGGTCATATTCAATCACAAAGAATTTTAACATTTGAATCAGGTTCTCTGAGTCCTTTAGGGGGTCATCAGTGGGTTTCAGCTCAAAGGGCAGATAAGACAGATGCAATGGTGATTTCTTGATAGAAACCTTTTCCTGAACACCAAAGAGACCCATTGTAGTTTACATAGTTCACAAGATATAAACATGTTGAGTCCTTTGTGGTCTGTTCTCCACAGATACTGTCTGTTTTTGATACTATGATTTTGAAATCAACCTTTCTGGCTCTAAAAGCATTTTTAAATGTCACATTTATATTTTTTTCAGCAACTTCTCAACACAAAAAAGCAAACTGATTTCAAACATGATAAAAAGCAGATTTTTAGTTGTGTGTGTCCATGCAAAACTTGCTGCCATATTGCTATGGCTGGCTGCCAGGGTGTTGCTATTTGGTTACTAAGGTGTTGCTAAGTAGTTGTCTTGTTTCTGTGTGTTTGCCTTGGTCTTCTTGGTTACTATGGTGTTGCTAGGTGGTTGCTAAGGAGTTCTGAGTGTATTCTATGGTGCTGCTGGATTGTTATCAAGGTGTTGCTGGGTGATTTATAAGGTGTTGCTAGATGGTTTCTATAATGTTGCTGTGTGGTTGCTGGGGTGTTGTTACGTTATTACTATGATGTTACCAGGGTGTTGTATGTGGTTGCTAAGTTGTTGCTGCCTTTCCGTTGTTTGGCGTGGGTATTCTAGATGGGTTCTAGGGTATTGGCCAGGTGGTTACTATACTGTTATTAGATGGTTGTTGGGGTGCTCTTGTGGTTTCTATGGTGTTGCTAGGTGGATGCTAGGGTGTTCTGGGAGGTTTCTTGTGCATTGCTAGATGGTTACTATCATGTTGCTAAGTGGTTGTTTGGATTTTGCCAGATGGTTGATGGCTTGTTTTGAGAGGTTTCTATACTAGGGAGTTGCTAGGCAATTAGTATGGTGTTACTAGATGATTACTATGGTGTTGCTAGGTGGATAATGGGGTGTTCTGAGTGGTTTCTAGGGTTTTGCTAGGAGTTTATTATGGTGTTGCTTGGTGGTTTTTAGGGCGTTGCTTGACAGTTACTATAGTGTTGCTATTTGGTTTCTAGCTTGTTCTGAGAGGTTTCTATGGTGTTGTTAGATGGTTGCTATAGCTTTGTGTGGTTTCTATGATGTTGCTATGTGGTTGCTAGGTTGTTACTATGTCGTTACTGTGGTCTTTGCAGTGTTCCAGGTGTTTTCTATGGTGTTGCTAGAGAGTTACTTACAATGGTGTTTCTAAGTGGTTGTTAGGGTGTTGATAGATGGTTGCTGGTCTGTTCGGGGTGGTTTCTATGGTGTTTGCTAGGGAGTTGCTAGAAAATGACTATGATGATTGTAGGTAGATGCTAATGTTTTTAGAGTGTTTTCTAGGGTGTTGCTTGGCAGCTATTATGGTGTTGCTATGTGGTTTCTAGGGTGTTGCTAGTTCTGGCTTTTTCTGGGTGGGTTTTAATCGTGTTGCTGGTTGGTTGCTAGAGAATTCCTAGCTTATTCTAAGTGGTTTTTACAGTGTTACTATGATGTTGCTATAATGATTTCTAGGGGTGTTTGAGTGCTTGCTTGCTAGTTGAAGGTAAAATAGCTATCCTCAAGTATCTATGATATTTTGGTGCCTAGATATTGCTTTGGGCCTTACTTCAAATTATGTTTATAGATGTTTTTGCCTGCTTTATTGCCTGCCAGGTGAAAAACACCTGCTTTCAAGGGTATTATTCATGTACAGTAGCACAAACAAAGGCAGATGAGTTGCATGGCATAATATAATACTTTAGGCCAGAGGTTTTGAAAAATCATAGCCCTAAGTATGAGCAATAGCGAGGCTTGCCTTAGCAAGCACTACTAATTATTTCAGGTAACAGCAGGTCTCTCAACCGTAGTAACTCACTGTTCTCTGGAAGTTCAGCTCAATCATGTGGCAACTCGTGGTGAAATTGTTCTCTCTCCTCACAGATGCTGGACCAGGAACCAATTATCTGGAGATGTGTCTTGGGTCCCAAAATATCATTGTCAGGCTGCCACACACCAAGAGATAAAAGAGAATGAATGGAGTCAAATCCCAAAGTGACATGACAGACTGCCTTCTTTTCCCTATCTCCTCCAAAAAGGTACTGATGTAAGGCTGCTGCTATGCTGTAAATATATGATATTTCACATTTCTAGAGACCCCTATAATGTCCACAGAAAATAATTTCAACTCGCCCGTAAGTTTTTTTAAAAGCAAAAATCGTGGTTACAGTACTGCAGTACAATGTAAGTAAAATATGTACTATTTTAAAGGTAGAGCCACAAGACTTGAACATTACTGTATAACATTATATGCTGGCATGAGACTAGTATGATAGAATCACTTCCAGATATAGTCTTTGTAACAGGGTTACTGCTCTTTTTGACCAGTTAATTTTCAAGACTTTTCCAGTTATTTGCCATTTCTTGACAAGGATTTTCAACAAAGTTTTGATTCAAACTGATTCATTAATGAATCATTCAGATCACTTTGTGAAAAGGCTTTGTCAACAAGAAATGACTAGAGAGAACAGTTGGCTCACAAAATGGACACTATTTCAAGCAAGTTTATTTAAGCAAATACTTTATACACGCAGTATCGTTATTTCTGTGTTACAATAATTCAAATGATCACAGAAGTACTGGGATAAACGTTAGTATTTCGTATATAAACACTGATGTCTACGGTAGTGTTCAAAATAGAGTAAATCAGCTTTTGAAAGTAACTTGGCAAATAAAGATTGTATCAATTACATTGTTACACCAGTACGTGGCGACAAGTGACTGTATTTGTCATTGAATCATTCATTCAAGGGATTTGTTCAAAAATGTTGATTCAGTAATGAAACAAGTGAAGGCTTTATGAATGAGTCATTTAATTGTTCATTCAAACCGATAAAACTAATCAAATAATATCTAATATCAAATTATTTAAATATTTTTTAAATAGTCTGCAGCAATTAACAATTTTGTCAGAATATCAAGTAAATTACGTTATTTTGTTTAGTTTGATGTTTCTGTTCAGAATCATGATCTCTATTTTAAATAAAAAAAATCATGATTCTCAGTTTATTCAGAATCGTGCAGCTCTACTGTGCTGCGATATTTGCTTTATTTAAAAATAGAAATCTAAAAGCAATGATTCAAAATGATTACTGTGGTAATCAACAGTATCCCATCTACTGTAGCCTACCACGTACTGAACCCAGAACTTCACTTTAAAACCAGGTTAGAAATAAAGCGTTGTGAGTTGATAGGACATATTTATTCATTCCGAGAAGATATTACTCTTGCAGCATTGCAATGGGAGCAGGTATTCTCAAGTCAGAGCCTGACAGCTCACATTAGTGTCACAAATGTGCTAAAAAGAAAAAGAGGTGCGGGACTGCTTCACAGGCCATTAGAGAAATCAATCGCAGGGCGATCAGCCTTTCCTGACTCCCTCCAGATCTTAAGGACTGACTGATGGGTTTGATGTTCTTATGTCAAGTTTGAAAAATCTGTTATAAGCTTTGGTGAAAAGCAGTTGTATATTGAAACACATGCTGTCCCATCATGCTTTGCAGCTGCTCTTATGATGGTTATCATGGAGGTAAAGTCTCCAGTGGCAGAACTGAGATGTTAAGACTTTGTTTCCTGTGTGATTGTTGCCCTGAGATTGAATTAGAGCTATAAAATAAAATCAATAGAGCTCCATCCATTTGAGAAAAGCTATAATGACGTGGAGCCGATTACCCTTAATCTTTTTCCAATGTTGAGCGGCTGAAATTTCATTGAAAAATAACAAGGAATGGGTGCGAATCAGATGAGATAGAAATTAGATTAAACTCTCCCCTTTGGCTGTTTATTTATCGGTCATGGTTACACATCTTAATGGATATTGGTTGAGAACTGTTTGAATACTGCAGCCTGACGCTGATCAAAATGCATTTAAAGACTAATCGAAAATAGAAATAGTAGCTATACTGACAAAAATGTGCAAATGCAGTGTGGTCCAAATGTTTAAAAATTTAAAACATAAGATTAAATGGAATGTTCGAAGATACTTGCATTTTTAAAAATAAAGAAATGTTTTGATGCTCAATATTTTCATATTATGACTAATAACCATTAAATGGACATTATTAAAAACCTACACTATTTTGTGTAATCAATCAATCAATCAATCAATCAATCAATCAATAAAACTGTAACAACCGAGACTGCAGTTTCTCCTCCAGTCCACCAGAGGGTACCATTGCCTGCATATTAGCTTAGCCTGTTTATAATTCAACATAAAACAAATAATGAATCTAAAATGTAAAAAAGTCAGAGTTTATCTGTGGAATGCAGTGAAATGCAAAACTTCTTCGGTCTGCCGCATTCGCATGCACATGAATGGATGTCAATAACCATTGGTTAATCAAACAATTATTTGGTTCAATAACCCATCTGGACATGTTTATTGGCTCATTCGGTGCTGTGCAAAGAGCATGTGTGCTATACTTCAGATGTGCATCTTGCGTCATCAACCCTGAACTAATGTTCGATATTGTTCGATTCTGTGAATCGCCTGGACCGGTTACCCGCTTAAACGAAGGATTCATTCAAGAATGGAACATCACTTAATTGGACAAAAAGTATACCATTCCTTGACTGTTTGGATTTTGTCTCTGGCCTGTTGTGTGGATTTTGTTTTCCATATTTTTTAATAAACGTCTGAATATGGATTCAGAAAATACAGTCAGTAGTTTTTGTTGTAGTATTTGTGGCGCTAAAGTGAATTTAAGCATCACAACATGATCATGTACAGTTTGAAAAATTAATAACTATTTACTTTGCTTTTATCTAGCACAATTCCTTTTCTTTTTTTTCAGTCAATTAAGTTTTCAGTCAATGGCGAAAGTAATCTTGAATCTATAAATAAGCAGGAATGAGTACCCAAAATTAAATATAAAATACTAATAATAAAAATAAAAAAATCTGTCAAAAAGTAAGAAATGGACACTGTTTGTCACTATTTGTGACATAATCACAATCAACTCTCTCCAATATTTTGAATTTGGACTGCAGTACCCATTTCAACCACTTGCTGTCAATATTACATACTGCACCTTTAACCTTGGAATTTCAAAGAATAGATCTGTTTGAAAACAGCTCATTGTTGTAAAACAATAATGAGATATGCTATAATTCTGTTTCTATAAAACACTCTTTCTATCAGACTGGCTGTTAAACACATTTAATATCACTTCATCATTTTGATTACAAAGGAAACACAAATACCTTTTCAGGTTCTCCAGATGGTTTAACGCTCAACAGTTTAATTTGTCAAGAGCGCAATTCAAGATGTCATTATAACTCTACTTTCACTGTCCTTGGTACTTTCTCACTTCCTCTTGTCACCCAAAAGCTTTTCAACGCTACAAACTGCCCTTCACCTCCTCTCACAAACCAATACTGATTACCATCAGCTGAGAGCTTTTATCACAGGCTGGAACTTTTCCCCAGTCTGTCTGATGGTGACTGCGTTTATTGCCTCAGCGTTATTCTGGGCTTGCTTTCACTGGCGTTGCTGACAATGTTATTGTCCTGACACCTGATTGATCGAAACAAGTCCAGTGCGGAGACTGACGGGCTTCAGTGAAAACTCAGCCTTTTAACCTGCACACAATAAAGCAAGGCGTCTCGACTCAGAGCGCCTCTGCGGAGTCCGCATGGAGTGATTTGCTCAGTCGTCCGTCACTGTCACTCTCCTCCTCTGCCGCGGCGGCATCGCTGTTTGTGCTCGTAAATACCTCAATCACAGCAGGGCTTGCCCTCGAGAACTGTTCCTCACTTTTCTTTCCTATTTTCTTTCTTTCTATCCCTGTTTCTCTTTTGCTTTCTCAAAAAGGTCTTTAATAGACATATAAACTTTCACTGTCATGATGTCATGACTTTACATTGTCCTTTTTGTGTTGCTATCCCTGATGCCAACTTATTTAAACATACTACCGCTCTAAATTTTGGGTTGTTAAGATTTTTTATTGGTTTGAAAGAAGTCTCTTTTGCTCAACAAGGCTGCATTTATTTGATGAAAAATACAATATAAACAGTACTTGTTCTGTGTTGTGAAATATTGTTACAATTTAAAATAACTGTTTTAATACATTTTAAAATGTCATTTATTCTTGTGATGTAAAGCTGATTTTTTTTTTAAGTAGTCTTCAGTGTCACATGATCCTTCAGAAATCAGTTTATTATGCTGATTTGCTATTTCTCATTGGCTGTCCGTGAACAACATCTACTTTGAGTACTAAAACACTGTAGTTGTAGCTTATGTCTGGAAGAGTTTGGTTCTTTTTGTCAACATGTCAAGAAGATTCTTCAAAGAATGAGGCCTCGGGTCTGAAATGATACAGTAAATCTGACACCATAGTTACTTTTCGTATCACTATTTATCAGAGGTGGATAAAGTACTTGAAAGCCATACTTGAGTAAAAGTATAGATATATCTTACCAGAAAATGACTTTGGTAGAAGTTAAAGTCATTGTTTAGAATATTACCTGAGTAAAAGTTTTAAAGTATGTGATATTTTATGTCCTTAAGTATGATTTTTTTTTAATTTATTTTTTTAAACGTACTTAAGCATTGAAAGTAAAAGTACAAGTAAATGTAAAATACAAAAGGAGCAAAAAAAATATTATTAAACATTTTTCTATACACAGTTTGAGCAGCAAGATTGTGTTTTTTGTTGTCTTTAAATAAAAAAAAATGGCAAAATGTTTATTATACATTGATCATTCATGTTAATTCATAGTGCATTATAACTAATGTAAGAGACAACTTTAAAATGTTAATGTTGAAATTAACAATGAACAACAATACCATATTTAATGTTACAAATGGACTCTTATTGTGAAGTGTTACCATTTCATATAAATCCAGACAGTCATGCTTAAAAATTGACATCTTTACACACAAAGGCATAGCATGGGTCTATTATATATATACTTTCACACATTATTTGCCTCTATTTTAGAAAACTTGATGATTATCAAAATATGTGTTACAGTGCCGATAAAAAAAAAAGAGAACTGAAAATGAATACATTTCTGATTTATGTTTCTATCGCTGCATGATGAGGATACAACTTAAATATGCAACTTCGCTGGATAATGCATGCATAACAGCGAACAAAAGGATATAAATAATGCAAATGAATGGTAACAATCGTGACATTAAACAGTTGGTGTTTTTGTCACATTGATTTAACCGCTTGAGGTACTACTAATGTTAGCATCCTCTCAGCCTCGACAGCAAACATACTACTGTTCTCCACTAATGCAGCATCTACTCAACAAACTAATTACTTTATAATGATATGAAAACATGTACTGTAATGTACATTGTATAACATACCATTTTGTTGTCTATGTTTTAAATCCGTTTTTGAAGTGTCCTGCTCTGTGCAGCAGCCTCACGTCATGTGTCAAAACAAACTCTACGAGGCATCAGTGATAGTTTTTATTTCGCCTCTAGAGTCCGCTCTCATATTGTATAATGACAGCGCTCTCTTCTCAGCCACTCCAGCAACGGACGCAACCCGAAATATGAAATCAACCGCGTTTGTGCGAGCACTTGTTTGCCCATGATTGCTTGCAGTCTGTGTTCTTCTGACTTTATTTTGTAGTAAGTAACGAAAATGCTATGGGAAAATGTATCGGAGTAAAAGTATACATTTTATTAAGAAATATAGTGGAGTAAAAGTAAAAGTTGACGTAAATATAAAAACTCAAGTAAAGTAGGCTATAGATTCTCCCAAAAAATACTCAAGTGCTGTAACAAAGTATTATTACTTCGTTACATTACACCACTGCTATTTATCAAGTGCTGAGGAAGATCCGGAGCTGAAATTCAGATATGGTAATGGTTGTTTCATTTCTGACACGCTCTATAAGCGTTCAACCAATCACAACAGCCTTGGTCATCTGACCAATCAGAGCAGAGTAGACTCTCAGAAAGGAGGGGTTTAGAGAGACTGCATCTTCAAATGAACCGTTTTCAGTCTCTTTGAAAAATGAGGTGATGTGCTATGTATATTATGAGAAAATCAAAGTGTTTTTTTGATCTTGGATGCATGTAAATCTATTGTAGGAGCTTACAAAACAAAATTAGCCTTAATATTAACCTTAAAAATAGCATAATAGGGGCACTTTAATCACTATCAGTGACTATAGTGAAAAACAGATCAACATTATTACATTTAGTTAATTACGTTAAGTTTCAGTCCTCTGAAAGGTCTCAGTCCGCTTCCAAACAAACTCTGGTGCGGTCCAACTGAAATATGAACGCAACACGGATTAAAAACATGTAAACGAACCAAAAACAGGACATGATGTCAGAAGATGCGACCCTAAGAAGGACCGAATGCTCAAGCATGCCTGTTTTTCTCATCATAGTCACGATGTTGCCCATCACAGTTCGATACAGGCGTCAGAACCGCATCTCCTCGCAGCAGATCTTCGTTTGTGTGTGTGACGGAGGGATTCATGCCGCTTTTTTGACTCCTTTACACATTTTATAAGCTCTTCATGAGTTGTCAGCTCCATCACATACCATTATATGTACATACATACAGCGATCGGATTTAGCCCAGAACACAGCAATGTTTTGGATGTTTGACAAGTTGCATCGCAAAATATGCGTCATAAAATTTACTCACCCTCAGTTTGTTCCAAACCTGTATAAATGTCACAAAACACAATGGAAGATATTTTGAAGAATGTGGGAAACTGAACAGTTCTGGGGCACCATTGACTTTCATAGCATTTTATTTTCCTACTATGGAAGTCAATGGTGCCCCAAAGCAGCCTGGTTACAAACTTTCTTCAAAATATCTTCCATTTTGTTCAGCAGAACAATGAAACCTTTAAGTATTGTTCTGTCTGTAGTGAAGGATACATTGCTTCTAGACTCTATCTTTGAATGTAAACCAATCTACAGTACATCAACTTTAATACAAGTATTTTTTTCTTTATATATTCGATTTGTTCCTTCAACAACCAAAAAGTATATATATCTTACCAGAAAATGACTTTGGTAGAAGTTAACGTCACTGTTTAGAATACTACTTGAGTAAAAGTTTTAAAGAATGTGATATTTTTTGTACTTAAGTATGAAAATTATTATTTTTTTATATTAAACGTACTTAAGCATTGAAAGTACAAGTACAAGTAAATGTAAATTACAAAAGGAGCAAAAAAAATATTATTACAAATTATTCTATAGACAGTTTGAGCAGCATGATTGTGTTCAGTTTTAACTCTTTCTTACATTTTGTTTTCTTTAAATTAAAAAAATAGCAAACTGTTTATTGGAAGTTTTAAATATATCAAATATATTTATTATACACTGATCATTCATGTTAATTCATAGTGCATTATAACTAATGTAAGAGACAACTTTAAAATGTTAATGTTGAAATTAACAATGAACAATACTTTTATTAACCATATTTAATGTTACAAATGGACTCTTATTGTAAAGTGTTACCATTTCATATAAATCCATACAGTCATGCTTAAACATTGACATCTTTACACACAAAGGCATAGCATGGGTCTATTATATGTATACTTTCACACATTATTTGCCTCTATTTTAGAAAACTTGATGATTATCAAAATATGTGTTACAGTGCCGATAAAAAAAAGAGAACTGAAAATGAATAAGTTTCTGGCGCTACATGATGAGGATACAGCTTAAATATGCAACTTCGCTGGATAATGCATGCATAACAGCGAACAAAAGGATATAAATAATGCAAATGAATGGTAACAATCGTGACATTAAACAGTTGGTGTTTTTGTCACATTGATTTAACCGCTTGAGGTACTACTAATGTTAGCATCCTCTCAGCCTCGACAGCAAACATACTACTGTTCTCCACTAATGCAGCATCTACTCAACAAACTAATTACTTTATAATGATATGAAAACCTGTACTGTAATGTGCATTGTATAACGTACCATTTTGTTGTCTATGTTTTAAATCCGTTTTTGAAGTGTCCTGCTCTGTGCAGCAGCCTCACGTCATGTGTCAAAACAAACTCTACGAGGCATCAGTGATAGTTTTTATTTCGCTTCTAGAGTCCGCTCTCATATTGTATAATGACAGCGCTCTCTTCTCAGCCACTCCAGCAACGAACGCAACCCGAAATATGAAATCAACCGCGTTTGTGCGAGCACTTGTTTGCCCATGATAGCCCAGAACACAGCAATGTTTTGGATGTTTGACAAGTTGCATCGCAAAATATGCGTCATAAAATTTACTCACCCTCAGGTTGTTCCAAACCTGTATAAATGTCACAAAACACAATGGAAGATATTTTGAAGAATGTGGGAAACTGAACCATTGACTTTCATAGCATTTTTTTTTCCTACTATGGAAGTCAATGGTGCCCCAAAGCAGCCTGGTTACAAACTTTCTTCAAAATATCCATTTTGTTCAGCAGAACAAAGAAACTATTAAGTATTGTTCTGTCTGTAGTCAAGGATACATTGCTTCTAGACTCTATCTTTGAATGTAAACCAATCTACAGTACATCAACTTTAATACAAGTATTTTTTTCTTTATATATTTGATTTGTTCCTTCAACAACCATTATTCCGTTCACACAATTCAGTCTTCACAGTCTTGGGTGGTTTGTGAATGTGAAGTTCAAACGGCCTTGTCTCTGCTTTCAGCACCTGATGCGTCCTCTCGCTTATGTCTTTTTCTCTCTTAAACAAGTAAATTCTCATCGTAGGCGTCACAAACTACTGTACAGCTGTTTGAGACAGACAGGGACATTCTGTTTTACAGTGTCGGCCACACATTCCCACCCAGCCCACATGTCTGACATGAAGCTTTACATCTCCCTAAAGGTCAGAGTTACTGGAGACTGGATCAATGAGTTTGAACTTCTCAACCCCGCATGTGAAGCTCGAGTCGCTCCGGTAGCGATTAGAGTGCAGAGCTCTTTGACGACCTCCTTGTTCAAGTCTTCACTGGAACAGGAATAACCACATGTATTGACCAAGAAGTCGATCTCTCTGTTCAGCCAATGGCTCAGCATGCCGATATTAATTATGGGAGAGTGAACGCCAACTCCTGAAATATGGAAAAAGAGCCATTCTTTTTGCTTTTAAAAGGTTAGTTCAGCCTGAAATGAAAATTTGGTCATTAATTACTCACCCTCATGTCGTTCCAAACCCATAAGATTTTTGTTTGTCTTTGAAACACAAATGAATGAATGAAAAAATCTGAGCGATTTCTGTCCCTCCATTGAAAGTCTATTCACCTAAAACTCTGACGCTTCAAAACATTAATAAAGAGATCATAAAATAAATAACTAATAATACATTTGAGAGGTTTAACCCAAGTCTTCTGAAAATACACGATCACTTTACATGATAAACAGATTTAATTTAAAGACAGCCCTGCTGTTAATAGATAGTATTTCAACTTATTTTTAAAATAATCGTTTAACAGTGGAATTCGTGGTGAAAAACTACATTAACCATGATGCTGTACAGAAAATTCCACCAATCAGAGACAAGCAAAGCGTGCCAAAATGGCTCTTTAGCCCTGCTGACTTCTATGATGCACTAATGGTCTCCATATGCTTTCAATATGTGTGCACATTTGATACTGTATGTAATCAAAAACTTTTGAATTGAATTATATTTCTCCATTGTTTTTAATTTGATTGTTGTTCGCAATGCTTCATGGGATTGTAGTTCTTTTTCTCTTACTAAAGCCATTAAGAACACAATCTTGTACCTTTGTCTTTTTGTCCAATTTTCAAATACATTTTTGCCTCAAATCAAAGTTTTGAATGTTATGATCCACCTCGTAGCTGGTTGGATTGGTTCATAGCTTATAACACTTCGACATTAAAAATGAAAAATCAATGGGAAAAATACTTCCGGAACCAACGCTGCTGAAAAATTCGGCGGGCACTAATGCACTCTATTGATTCAGTTGTTGATTAGATGTTAAGATTTGAGCATGGCACTCAAAAATGGGAGGCCGGTTTAAGTGGTTTAAGCTGACTAAATGTACAAATGAAGAAGCAGAGCACAGAAGAAGGAGGAAGTTAAGAACTGTATTTTAATAATTCAGCAGCAAAATATTGGTAAATAAAGTAAGATAAATTAAAAACCTGTGTGTGACTGGTTATAGTCCAAATTAATTATCAAACACAGCTCCTTTTAATCACATTTTTGTTGTTTTTAGCACATTTTATTGCCAAAAAAGTGTGCTCACTGAAGAAAAACATTGGCATAATTATGAGGTTCAATCAGTAAATCTGAGTGTTTTTTTTTTTCTCTCCGTTTGGATTTATTATTGACCCTTATAGCATGTCACCTTATTGTTGTTAATTTAGTATAGTTTGTTACCATGGCGATCAGAGTGCTTCTGCACTCACAATAGCAGTGAGTGGATGGGGGTGGAGTGGGGTTCAGTTAGCATGATGGCGTTGGAGTAATTACTCTAATTATATGACCAGCAATGTTGCTGCTGCAAAACAAAGATAATCAGGCCCTTTCTTTTGCAGCTCCGTACACAAATCACGAGAAGAATACTGCACAGCGATACTATCTAATCTCCTGTAAAGAAGTGAGATTATCTTGTTGTATAAGTTCTCTCTTCTTCAGCTCTAAGCGCTTTGGAACTACTTCTGGAAAATCTTTCTGTGACAGAGAGAGAAATGAGAAAATGGTGTGTAGGAAGGTGAGAGACTGTGTGGTTTGGTTTGACTTTCACCTGCCTCATGGCCGTATGTTTATTTTTTAGGTGTAAAGCACTGGTGCTAGTAGGCCTAAAATCATTAGCACAAATTAAAATGAATTATCATTGACAAGAGTATGGCTGAAATTGTTTATTGTACTAATTTATATTCTGTGCAGTGGTGTGGCATTCAACAAAATGGTCGCTCATTGAAATCTACTGCTGTTTGTCAGCTTTTGGGATTTATTGTGCGTCAGATTAGTTGTGTATGATCTGCATCTAAAGGTGTAGTCACTCCAGTCTTTTAAATAGGAATCCATGCCACAAGAAGATTTCCTCAAGAAGATTTCGCAGTGTGTTCAAGTTGGTCTCATGAATTTGTTGTGTTATCCAACAGACTTCTTTGTGAACTACGCTTCATACATCTCTACACTATTGAGAGTAGACAATTTAATTTTTTGGCCAACAAAATTTAATTGTGACCGCAAATTGTTTTTGAATTTCTTACTTCTTTTAACTCTGTAGTGTCTTACAAGGAAGAAAGTGTAACCCCAATAAACACAATAAAATATTCATTTTATTAAAGGACACCTATTATGCCCTCTTTTTACAAGATGCAAAATAAGTCTCTGATGCCCAGAGAGTGTGTATGTGAAGTTTTAGCTCAAAATACCCCACAGATAATTTTTTATAGCATGTTAAATTTGCCACTTTTGGGGGTGAGCAAAAACGTGTCGTTTTTGTGTGTGTCCCTTTAAATGCAAATGAGCTGCTGCTCCCGGCCCCCTTTCAGGAAGAGGGCGGAGCTTCAAGAGCTCATACAACAACAAAACAGGGCAATCTCACGCACTGAAAATGTCAGAAACTGTCAGTAGTGATGTTCAGTCTTATATGTTCGAACCGGAGTCGGACAATGATGCCTACAGAGCCAGAGAATAAATGCTGCATGGAGATATAGTTTAGTTTAATTACGGATATAACTTATATTGTCATCTTGCTTTTATCCACCATTAGTACAAGTAGTGTTGCTTTCATCAACGAAAATTATGACTAAATATCGTCGTCAATGAACCTTTATCACGTGACGAAAACGAGACGAGACGCAACGTAAATGCTGGTCATGTGACGATGACTATAATTAAATGTATAATGCAATATTGTTGACGAATAAAAACGAGACTAAATGTGGTTTACAAAATAAAAACTATGCTAAAATGTCTCTTCATTTTCATTAACCAAAACGAGACGAGACGAAATGTTATAACATTATTTCGTCTCGTTTAGTCGCGTTATTATTATTATTTTGCAGTATTTCTGTTTCCTGTCTCTCACTTCAGGGGCTGCATCAGGTCGCACTGCGCAGACGCAGGCGACGTCACTTCCTCTGACATAGAGAAAGGGACCGATATGTAGGTAAATATGTAGATTTCACATGCTCATAACTTAATGAAAAATGCACAGATCATAGAAAATGCACATCATGATTTAAAGCAGATTCTCACGATTAAAATGAATCCAAAATCAACATAATATATTGCGTTGATTACAAGATATTACTCATGGAATGATGTAACATACTTGGCTAAAAACATGTCTCTCAACTTTCCGGGATGCAGTGTGTATCCAATGTTCCTGGACCCATCCATGTTCGTTTTTCAACGTGGAATAACACAAAATATCATCTTAAAACTTAGAAACTCAGCTTTTTAATGCATCTAACCATTTCGAAAAACTCCTAATGAGTGCTGAGAAGAGCCTCTAAACCGGAGTTTACCGCCCGTGGGCGCCATCTAGCTGCGAAAAAATGAATAACACTTTATCACCACAAAATTTGAAAAAGATGCAGCTCACATGTAGGAGAGCATCACCAAAAAAGAATTTCTCTGATCTTATTGCCTTCCTGAGTTATTCCATGTCAAATTAAAAAAAATGAAAAATTACAAAATTAAATGCATATATTTTGTCTTTTATCAGCAGTTTTTCAGCATGAAAATGTCCAAATTTAATGTAATTTATATTTTCTTAAAAAATAAAAAAATGTTCTATCAAATGATATCTACCTTTTGACTCTCCTTGCTACACTTTTGGAGTTATGAGTCTTTACTTTTGTGTTTGTCGCTCAGAAAAAAAAAAAAAACTCTTAAAAACCTTCAGGTCTTAAAGGGTTAAGAGACATCTCAAGGCATTATAAGGTATTATCTATAAGGTAACAATATAATAAAATAACCTTGTTTGAAATGGGTTTGGCAAAAAAAAAAAATAGTTTCGTCTATACTACTAGGTATTATACTATATTGATTGGGTTAAATAGAATTGCATTACTAAAAAGAGACTAAAATAAAATTCATTGACTAAAAATAGACTAAAATGTCATCAGTTTTCGTAGAATAAAACTAGACGAAAATAGTCAAGGATAATTCTGACTAAAATAAGACTAAAATGCTCAGACTTTTAGTCGACTGAAACTTGACTAGACTAAAAAGAGTATGAACGTGACTAAAACTAATAAAAACTAAAATGACAGCTTGACAAAAATGACAGGCCGCCAAAAACAACACTAAGTACAAGCCTGTTGTAGCGGACCCCGTGATGATTGCCAAAACTTTACTGATGAGTTTTATGACGTTTATTATCACACAAAAGATGAAATCACTTCAGAAAATCACTGTAAAAACATAGTACAAGAAGTGTGCATTAAAGTCTTATCCATAAACTTTCTCTCTCCCTTGCATTATCATCAACATACACAGCGAATTACACAAAAACACGTTACAAACAGTTGGTACTGATCCATCCTTGAATAACAAATAACTTTTTTAGCAAAACCTGTGTTTTGTATTGTCTCTTTGTAATGACCCTCATTCACAAAGCAGTCTGTTGTAATAATGATTTGCACAGACATAAACAAATTTAGGTAAATGTGGGTGCATTCCCTAATTTCCTGCATCTTCAGCAGCTATGATGTTGGGAGTACATGAAGACTGTTATGTTCACTCTTACATCCAACAAAAACAGTTGCTTACGAGACATTTTTGTCGCTACAGCTGCTCCGATTTGAAAAATGGTGACGTACAACTCGCTCAGGGCGGAAACTATGCTAATACGGCAGCGGTCAACAGTCTTGAACGGGGCGTTTTGTGACGTCACAAAAGGTAGAATCTGCAAACGGCTTGTTCTGAGATGCTGCTCATGATTTATGATTTTACCTTTTTAGAGTGGTTGTGTTCACACACTATCGCACATACGACTTCCTGACACATACTGTAGCGGATCATGGTGATTGGCAGGTTTGTGTGCATCAGACAATCAGTTTACACCTGTGAAACAAGTCCTCAGGCTTTTGAAATCACAAGATGCACCTACTGTACTGTAGCGATATAGCAAGTGCAAAACCAAAGAACATTAATTAAAGGGTAGTGTCAGTGACTTTCTCCTGGAGAAAAATAAAAATCGGCTTTATTTTTGTCCCTTTAATACTGTAGAAAAAGCCCTTTTACATTGCATTGGGTTCACATAAAATGTTCTGTGTATAATATGCTTGGATGATTAGTTGATCTCATTTTGTTTCAAGGTGCTACTAGGTGCAAAATAACACATTAAGCAGATATTCTGCTGAACCTTAGAGAAAATAACCCATGTTAAATGACCTCCTACAGCTAAATGCAGCTGAATTTAACTTCATAGAAATTAAACACAGGAGTTGATTAGACATAGATGATTTCACAGTGTCCATGGGAAACGCTTCATTCAGTCTCTCATCTGTTTCATTTTTATCTGTACTTGACCTGGCAATGTGTCTTCAGTCTGTGGTTTTTCAAACTAAGATGATGATGAGCACTTTGACCGCTCACTGTAAAAAGAGAATTAATATTCAAAAGACCAGCGGAAGACAAAAGCTTTCCTATTGATCACAGCACAAAAGCAGACCAACATCAAATCCGCAGTGGGAAAAAAAAGCTATTTTATACACTTATGTGAATGTTGGATACAGTCCAAAGGAGCTAAAATAGACCTCTTATTGCAGTGTGGAACAGATTTATTCAGTTCTGCATGTATGTTNCTATACTTAAACTCACTACTTCAGACTTATGCGCCCTACAGAAGTTTGCGTTCTGCAAGTGAACGATGTATTTAAAAAAATAAATAAAAATAAAATTATATATATATATATATATATATATTTAACCCTTGTGCAACCTTATGGACATTTTTGTCCATTTCAGTTTTGTTTTTTGTTATAAGTGTGCCTTTGTTAATGCCAACTACATTAATTTTGGCTCAGGTGTTTATTTTTATTGGAATTTTAATATTTTACCCTCATTTCCTTCAAAAAATCTATTTTACCCTCCGTACAAAAAATACTCACACTCAGGACCTTAAGGACAAAAATATCCACATTGAAACCTATTAAAACTGCAATTTTTTAACACAGGGCCAGTTGACTATAAAATGATACAATATTTGCAAGTAGGCATTCATTCTATCGGCAAGGCTTCAAATTTTACATTTTACAATTTTTTACTAGATTGTGCCATATTTTCAAATTTGGCATATAAAAGAAATACTCGCTTTATTTGTGTTTTCTGCTTATGCATATTATAGAGTCAATTGGAAAAATAATGCAGCTATAATTGTGTGGGTATGTTGATAAGGATGTCAGAGTGTAGTTTGCATGTGTTTACTGAAAATGTAATGTTTGTAATTAGTTTAAAATAAATTATATTGTACTGGCAATCAAAAATCCCACTCCATGTATGAGTCACACCCTTGGCAGGGTCATAGGGCCATGTGAAAACTATGAAAAAGGTCAAAGAAGGTTAATGAGCTTTGAGGTTTTTCTTTTTCACCCAAACACGCATCTTAACCCTTGATTG
>RJVU01024579.1:767614-784027 GCA_003731715.1 Anabarilius grahami
ATTAACTCTAAATAAATAAATACAAATAATGAATTATTTATTCATTTATTAAAAGTAGAATGAAAAAATAAAGTACAATAATATAAATACACGCCAATGTAATATGGACTGTATACATTCTAATGTTTTAAATGTGATATTTCAAATATAAATGATTAATATCTGTTTTCATGTTGTGTATACAGTATGATTAGCTGTTTATGGGTAATTCATACTGAAATGTAATGAAAACGGCATTTATTCTTTCTACCTCCTTAAATTAAAATCAAAATGAATTCCTGTTTGCTACATCAATTCAAATTCAATTTAACTTCAGGAACTGAATTCGAATGTAAAATGCATTGTCAATTCAATTCTAAATGACACATAACCCAACTGAACACCCACACACTCATTTGGCGTGTAATCCTCCGACAGTGTAAGTATAGAGGGACTATCTAACATCTCTTTTCCCTAGTACCCCATTATCAGTCTCTATTCAGACTCAAATGATTAATGCGAACATTTGCATTCGTGTATGCTTGAGCCCAGAGTAAAAGAAGCTCTTAATTTATTAGCTTTCATCATGACCACCTTGTTGGGAATGTAGCAACTCCACAGCTAAACGACCTCTTCACCCAGGGAATTAATCTCTTTAGCTGAAACTGATAATTTAGTATTAAAATAAGCACCTTAGGTGGCATCTGTGTACAGAGTCTAAAGGTTTTAATCACAAGTCAAATTGTTAATAAGTTTTGTTGTCAATCAGATTTGAATGCTTCTGTATTGGAACAAAACGCTGAAAGAAATGAGTTGGCAAGCTTGAGAACTCTTACTGTATGATTTCCTTAAAATGCTGACATATAAAAACAAGTGCCCTTATGAAAATCTCACAACAACATGGCTGCAACCTAACTCTCTTAGAAAACTTATTTTCTCTCCTCTCTAAACAATAAACATGCCCTAGTCATTTAATTTACCCTACGCTAAAGATTTGAAGGCCATCTCAAAAGGGCAGTAAAAGTGATTTTCATGTTTTTCAACAGTCCTGTGGCCAGTGTGACTATATCCTAAGGCCAGGAGCTGAAAAATGAGGTGTTTGGCTTTGAATTTAAACTGACACTTGTGAAGACTTGGCCTTGGAAGACTGATTAGTAGTGACACATTGACAGCATGAGGTGGGGATCAATATCTTTATCCATGATAACATATGGAGGAAGAGTTCCAACTGTGGTGATTAGTGCTGGTTCAGTTAGAGGCTGTGACACTAGGGTTTTGAGTCTCACTTGAAAGGCGATCAGTTCCACTTTAATTATTTGCTTCATATAAATGACTTCTTACTTGCTAGTCTAGACACCGGGTTATGATTTACTCATTTTAGATGGACCATCTTTACAACTGCCAATGGATTTCCTGTTTAAATCATACTAACAGAGTTCTGAACGAAAGTTTGGGAGGAGAATGTTCATCGAATCCTGTCAATCACAATGCAGGGAAGCAGTTTACCTCATAATATTTTTCTGACAATTCTTCTGGCTTCCCTCAAGTCAGTGTTCAAATAACAATGTGAGTTTCAGAAGGGATCTTCTTTTTTAAATGAATTTCTATAGGTAAATTTCAGCACAGTCTGTTGAGGTTTATCTCGCAAAACCCAAACTTAGCATTTTAGCAAAACCCTTTAGTCTAAGCTAAACCTTTGCTTAACTGCTCTGGGGCGTGTTTCCCAATTAAGCATTGTTAGCCGACTATGGTTGCTAATTCTGTCGTTAGCAACACAGATCAACGATACAGTGTTTCCTGATCCAACAAACAATTGCAAATAACATCGTAAAGTTGTTTGGTTGGAACTATAGACCTATACTGACCTGATCTTGTAAGTACAGCATGTGGACTTAAATAGATAATGCTCTTGGATAAAATAAGCAAGCTAACATGCAGTGCAATCTACTGTATACCTTTCAATCCATATATAAGTAGAAAAAAAAATGTATTCTTCATCTTTGTTTGTCCAAAAAAAAAAAGTTCTAGTACCCCAGGGAAACCAGTATGATTGAATCTGTCACTATCACCAATTGGAGTGCCCTTGATAGCCACCAGAGGGCACTCTACCCCAGGCTATTGCCACTCAATCAAGGACTACATTTCCCATAAATCATTGCCTAGTCTCATCATCCATTTACGGCCCCCTTCCCCCTCCACCCGGCCGCAACTGATCTCAAAAATAAAACATAATCCGGCCCGTTTAATTATTAGGGCCCGAGCACCGATGGTGTGAGGACCCTTTTGTAATTGCTCAGCCAATTATTATTCTTCTCCAAAATGAATCGCATTTTTGAGGGCCTAAACATGCTCGAAAACTCATGAAACTTTGAAAATTTACATCTGATTGGGGTTTCAGAATTAGGCGTGGCAAAATGGCTTGATAGCGCCACCTACAAAATGTCAATTAAGAGCCCTTCGTGCTACGTTTCACGTACAGTTATGAAATTCGGTAGACAGATGTAACAGCCCAATACCTACAAAAAAGCCCCTGGGTGCAAAATCTGAAAACCAAAAGGAAGTCAGTTATATTGAATTTTCTTCCATTTCCACACATTGTACTTTAACAAACTCCTCCTAGAGCTTTAAACAGATCAACGTCATATTTGGTAGGTCTCATCCAAAGGCCTTTGTGACACTAAATTGCGAAGATCTAGACTTTTCACCGAAGGGCATGTCCGTGGCGGCCTGACAAAGTTCGATGTTTTGCCATGAAACAGGAAGTTGTTGTAACTCGGGTATACAATGTTGGATCTGCTCCAAACTTCACATGTTTTATTAAAGTCCTGGCCTGAAGACATCTACATGCCAATATTCAGTTACAGTCATAGCGCCACCTGCAGGCAACAGGAAATGACATGTTTTACACTGTGATTAAGTCCTCATAGAACCACATCATATATGGTCAGTCTAATCTTAAGGCTTTAGCCATGTTAAATTGCAAAGATCTTGAGTTTTTGTTGAAGGGTGTGTCCGTGGCAGCCTGACAAGTTTGATGTTTCGCCATTAAAGAGGAAGCTGTTGTAACTCAGGCATACAGTGTCCGATCTGCCCCCCAAACTTCACATGTGTGATAAGAGTCCTGGCCTGAAGACATCTATATGCCAATATTCAGTTAGTCATAGCGCCACCTGCTGGCAACAGGAAATGGTATGCTTTACACTTTAAATCACTCCCAGAAACACATTTCAATATGGCATGAAGTACCAAACATACTAGAAACACGTTAAATCATGCAACACTTGGCTAAGTGCTAACGTATGCGATTAACGTCACGAAACAGGAAGTTGTAGTAACTCAGGCATACAATGTCCGATCTGCTCCAAACTTCACGTTTGATAATAGTCCTTTCCTAAAGACATCTACATGGCAATATTCAGTTATACTCAAAGCGCCGCCTGTTGGCAGCAGGAAGTGTGGCAATTTGAAATGACTTGGCCATAATTCTCCTGTATTTACTCGCTTACATGCATCTCGCCCACTGTTCGCTGTTTGCCAACGGGTGGCGGTGAGCCCGGGTGTGAGGGCCTTTTCATCACTGCTTACAGCTTTAATTATTATTCTTATTCTTCTTATTATTATTCTCTAGTTGTCTCATAACAAATTCCATTAAAAAAAAAAAGCGCAGGCAGATTTGATGAGAGCTGGTTCAGGGCTTTCGTAGTTTATTTGTTGTTTGGCTGCAAAGCGCGAATGTGAACTGAAAAGGAAAGTGGATGAGGAACACAGACAGTTTCAAGAAAGATGGACATTGCAGTATTTTTTCATGGAGTTTAATGGAAACGTTACCTGTCTGATATGCAAAGAAAAAGTCGCCGTTCTAAGGGGCCATTCACATATCGCGTCACATAAGCGGCAGCGCTGCTTTCTCCTTCTTTCCAAAGCGTTTTCGCTCCCGTGGCATCTGTCGTTGCTATGCAACCATGAGCTGCGCTCTCCACGATGATGAGGAAGTTTCAGCAAAAGAAAAATTGATTTCTAGTCCTTGCATTAGCTCTACTACTAGATATATTTATGGAGATGAGAAATAAAAACCCGCCCTGTACAGCTATGATCAGCTGTTTGGCTGAACTTTCGGTGTTGTTATGGAAAGGCCGAAGCTGATCGGTTGGTTCTAGTCACATGACCTGTGGTGCGCTTGCAGCATTCTGTTTTTATCTCGCCGCGGCATAGCGCGCCTAGAAAAACCACCGCTTCGCTTCTATTATGAGCGCGCTTGCCTAAATTACAATAAAAGCACTTGCGCAAGTCACGACCGTCAATCTAAATCACTGAAACGCGTCCGATGCTACGGATAAACGTTACCGATGCTCAAACGGCATCTTGGGCAAATGTGGCTCAGCTGTGTGAGCAGAAGTGCTGCCAGGTGTCTAACAAGAAATAGAATAGTGTACAAATGTATTCAGGGATTGCATTTGTTCAGGACAGTGTTGTTCAGTGAAAGGTTTTGATGTTATATAAGGTAAAATAAAGTAAGGGAAAATATTTGCACTACAGTAACTGTTGAAAACTTATACTGTATGTAACAATGATAGAGACACTGCTGTTTACATTTCTTTAAGTATGGCAAAAATATTTTAGTAATGAAATTTGAAGTAAATGAGAAATGATGCAAAGGAAAGTACATTTTCAGAAATTTTGCGCTTTCTTGTGCTTGATTGTTAAAGTGGCTCTCATATGAGGTGTCAATCACAGCAACGGCCCCCAGCCAATTTGAGTTTTAGACCCCTGCATTAGCTCATTACCTCTGTCTATATAAACCAGATTATCTCTGTCATTCATTGCGAAGTCTTGTATATATCAGCACTGCATTTCTGAACGCTCTGTGTTTAGATTCTCATGTTTACGGTTTTTGACTTTCTGCCCGTTCCTTTGGATTTCTCTGTTTTGTCTCTGCCCTGGACTTTTTCATTGTTTGGATTGTTTGCCTGTGTTTTGACCTTTGCCTGTTTTTTGGATTACATTTTTGGATTACCCTTTAATAAATTACTGAATTTGGGTCCTCTAACTTTGCGTCTCCAAGCAGTTCATGACAGAATCAAACATCTGGAGATAAAGCAAAATAAGGGAGAGCAAAAATAGCAAAGTAGTCAGACTTTGCCATGTTTGCTATTATACAGCAATAATCATCTGATATTAATTTGAACTTGAACTGATTAATTAGAAGTTATTACTCCACCATCTCAGTAACATCATTATTGACAGTTCTATATTGTTGAACCAGCATCATTCAAATGATGGATGTGCAACAAAGTTACTGCTATTTTGGGAAACAGTTGTGACTAGCTAGTTAATTTTCTTCAACGATATTTCGTACTATGGTAGTTAAGCAGAGAGTTATGTCATTGTAAGGGAAAGAGGGTGATAATGGAAGCTAATTTATGTGAAAGATAAAAAACCTGCTATTGAAAATGTCCCATGTCCCCTGCCATGTTCCATGGGTAAATGTGAAGTTGATAATATCACCAAAGCAGACTTTGGTGAAAATAATAATAATAAAAAATTCCTTTCAAAAAGTAGCATGGCGTACAGTCAAGTACACACAGAACATCAGTGTATTTTGTACAGAAAACAGCAAAAATAGTGGAAAATGATTTTACAGCACCTACCAGCAGGTGCAAATAAGTCAGTGCTAACCAGCCCAACCTTGACCCTTCAGCCTCATTCTAAATCCTTCTATCCTCTTAATTAACTACCATTATCAAGGATTAACACTTTCTAGGATTATATGAACTTGTGAACTGGTGATATCATTTCNNTTTTTTTTTTTTTTCTGTGGTAATGGCAGACAGATAAAATCCCTGGGCCAATCTGTGGATTACTAGATATACGTCTGGAGTGTTGGGATATGTTTATACCTCTCACATTAAATTTTCACAGCCCATTTACAACATTTGTGTAAATGGATGGGCGAGAAGGTCTGGATTTTTGAATGTCAGCCTACATGCCTCTCTCTCTGCACAGGATCAAAGCTTTATCCATGACTCCTCTCTCTCTGAAATTCAATGCAGTCTCTGGTTATCTTAATTCAATCAGAGGTTACATTAGAGCAGCGGCGGCTAATGACTCTGTGAATTTTTTTAAACGGCAGCCTTACTGATTTGTTGATGGGTTGCAAAATGATTCGTACACAATCCTGATAGAAGCCATTCTAGTGCTGCAACACTATATGCAAGATGGTGTAACATAAGAAATGTCTGAGGCACATAAAATTTACAGACTTAGTAGACTGCGGCATGCATGTGCTGACTAATTCAGATTGATACACTCATCTTGTATACCAGAACAGGAAAAGCAATTGAAAAGCCACGGCTCCCCTAGTGCATGGCCCTTTGCAGATAAAAAAGAGGGTCATAAATCTCTACCTTACTGTGATTTGGAAGTTCCAGCAGCATGGCGGGCTGAGGTACAAAATGTTTCTGTTTTTTGATCATTAAAGTACAGCATTCCGATAAGAGCGTGTTGCATTCTAGTGAATAATATTGTCATTCTCACAGGATAAGAGAGGTCAAAGATATGCTGGTACAAATCCCACAATTCACATTTAATTGTCAAAAATGTTTAAAAATATTCCCTGAATATATGAAGTTTTAACCAATGGGTCACGGTTTGACAGGCTAACGTGTCCACATGAGCCTCTGCAGGAACATACCATAGCTACAAACTCTAAAATCATCATTAGACTTAGTAGTTGTTTTACCAGGGCCCAGTATTTTATTTTATTATTATTTTTTTTTGGCAGTCTCTTGAGAGCAACCAAGGCTCATTGAACGCATACGCACATGTGATGACATTTTCTGCAAAATTATATTATGTTGCTTCTCGCACATTTCATGACACTTTTTAAAGTGAAATGTCTTGGTGCTATTCAGTTGCGTTCAGTTTTATCTGAAACATATGAATGTGAATCTGGCAATACTTTATTATGTTGATTGTTGCACGTACCACTTCACAGAATTTCTGAATGTCCAGTAAATGTGCTAAAACCGTTTGAGAATAAAATACTACCTACACTAAAATGATCCAAAACCTCGCCAATAGTGTTAAAGGGTTAGTTCACCCAAAAATTCAAATTCTGTCATTAATTACTCACCCTCATGTCAAACTGCCATAAGGGTGAGTAATTAATGACAGACTGCCTACTAGCCCTTTAACAAATGAAAACGAGATAAAAACACATTTTCTTAAGCAACCATGCCCTTTCAGCTTGCTTCTACAAGCTCTTTTATCGTATCTTCATTAGGCTTTTTTTTTCCCTGAGTGTTCCGCATCTCAAGTTACAGAGCAAGTTTACTATGTCAGAAAAGCCACATATATATAGGGCTGGTTACTGTATGTGATGCAAATGTGAAAATGTATTAATTTACAAATCATGCACTATGGTAAAAGCATTTTGAGATCATAATATAGTATTGTTCAAGGAACTGTGCGAAAGTAAGTCTTTATTAATCGTTAATCTGCCCCCGTAATCATCATTTTTGTGAACGGAAATAAAGTTGTTGGCATTTTACTGCATATTTTTTTGTGTGTGTGTGTTTCTGCAGAAATGTAGGTGGAGGCACATATTTCTAATGAGCCTATGTTGCTTAAAAGCATGAAATGGTCATATTATTTCCCTGGGTGCCTTCGCACTTCAGGATAGTCATTAGTGAAGGATTTATGACTGTTTTCCTGTGGCTCCTCAATGACTCACATGGCATTTACACCTCAGGTGATTAGTTTAAAAAACTTGCGTACAGAACTACTAATGCTAATCAATAGTTTTCTCCATGTGTTATAGGGTGACGTTTGCTGACAAATGTGCTTTCTTACAACTCGATGGGGCCTAGAACAGTTCCCTGAGGGACACCACTCAGATATAATAGTCAAGCATCAGTCCTGCTGTCTGTCATACCCTGGGACAGGAACATTAATTATGAGTAACAACTTAAGGACCTATCTTATCCATCGTTTGAAATTACATTCCATTTAGCACTAATTGAGTTGCCCTGCGTTTCAAATGATTGATTGAATAATCCAATTTTGATCTGTGCACTTTGTGGAACCAAGAAATAATCCATTACTATTTGATCCCTATCAATCCACTTGTTCTAAGAATCGCAACTCCTCCTTTGTTCCTTTCAATAATATTGTGATTGTGCTCCAGCAAGTTGAAAATGCAAGTAATTAAATGACACAGAAGCAGCCCATTCATCATATCACCGCCATACTGTCACACAGTCAATGGGGAGTCTCTTCTAGTGCACTGGTTCACTCAGTTTAGGCAGGTAGCTGACACATACACACATACCTACTCCATGCAGATTGCAGATCTAGGCTAGGCCCACAGAGCCTTTTCAAAGGGCTTCACTGTATAGTCCTATGGCCTAGATATTTCCAAAATCTCATTCTTATTTTTTTCTAAAACAGTGTACAGCATGAAATAAAGACCACCCGAGATGATCGCACCTTTCTTGAGGTCAACCCCTAATATGATGGATTGGACACTCAGAACTATTTTGGCAAACCACAATACTGTGGCATCGTAGTGGAAAGTTGGAAAGCACCACTCTTCTTCATAAAAAATAAGAAATAAGTTCTAAATCTAACTTAAGGTCAACTACATGCCTTGTTTATTTAGGTTTTGTACTACACTCTAAAAAATGCTGGGTTAAAAACAACCCAAGTTGGGTTGAAAATGGACAAACCCAGCGATTGGGTTGTTTTGACCCAGCAGTTGGGTTAAATGTTTGCCCAACCTGCTGGGTAGTTTTATTTAACCCAACAACTGTTTACAAATTACTATATGTCTGGCTTAAAATGAACCCAAAATAGGTTGGAAATTAAAAATCAGACTCATAATTACTACAGGCAACAATAATAATCAAAAAGATGAGCATTTATTAATAAATAAGCAATTTAATACATGTTTATTGTTTAAATATTATTCAAAAAAGTATTAATAAATGTTTGTTTATTAAACATATTAATAAATGTTAATTTCCAACATATTTTGGGTTAATTTTAAGCAAGAAATACAGTAATTTTTAAACAATATTTGGGTTAAATAAAACTACCCAGCAGGTTGGGCAAACATTTAACCCAGCCGCTGGGTTAAAACAACCCAATCGCTGGGTTTGTCCTTTTTCAACCCAACTTGGGTTGTTTTTAACCCAGCATTTTTTAGAGTGTATGCTAAAAAAAAAAATTTGTAGGATTTACTTTTTTGAACAATTTTGAAATTTTAAAGTAGAAGAATGAAACAGTATTGTCTTGTAAAACATACTCCAAAATTCTTAGTTTTATTTGCCACTTAGAAAAATCACTTTTACAATGTTTTCTTTCAGCAGTTTCATAGTCATGTGTGCACTTTGACAAACAATACAGTCCTGCTTTGTTATTTCAGTGCAGTGCTAAGTGATATATGGCTATTTCTATCCACTAGGAGTCATTATGGAAACGCAGCAGGCTGCTGGTTGATATGTCTCCCCTAATGTTAATATTATAGTGCATCAGTAATATGAACACTATGGAACCCATCAGCGGTTGGACTAGCTGGGCTTTATTGCCCATGTCCAGAGTAATTTAAGAATATCTTTTCCTTTTCTATTAACTGGTTTCTATTGGCTCCCTCATAGTAGAGAATATGTTTTTAATATTGTATATTGTTGTGAAACACTATCTTTAGGTCTATATAAAAAAAGAAACAAACATGTATGTACTTATTATAAATGACTTGTGTATGAGTGTCATGAAGACAAAATGGCTTGTTTCTGTAAAAGGACCAGCCATAAACAAGATATTCCTGAGATGTTTTAGCTGCACTGAGTAAATATGAAAACCCATTTAGAAATCTTCAAGTGTTATTCCATTGTGTGCTCTGTTAGAATAAAGGTTTAGACTTAAAGGGGGTTTTAAGGATAAGTCAGTCAAATCAATTGGTTACCTTTGTAAAATCACAAATAAAATCTGAAAACAATAGTATATGGTAAATTGTGCTTCTTGAGTTCAAATCGCACCATGCTAGGGTAGTCCTGCTACTCATGTTTGCACGTTCTAGAGTAAACAAACAAGTGATGTCTCTTTCAAAAAAATGATTGGCTCTAACTGTAAGTTCCCTGTAATTCCCCGTAATGGGGTAAAATGCAGTGTAGAGTTCCCTTTCGAAAGGGAACTATATTTGCGTCCACACCAATGAACGATAATGGTCTGTTTATTCTAAAATCGCGGGCTGTGGTTTCAAAGTGTACGTTTTTGCTGTTCTTGTTGCATTTACACGGTTTTAACCAGCAGATGTCCTCAGAATGCTATGTTTCGAGTGACTAGCTAGTGTAATCGATCTAATAAAACAGTGAATTTAGCTGACAAAGTCAATATAGTGGAATAAAAACAACGCCTAGATTTTTAAACTGCTAATTCAAAGGAAGAAAAACAATTTTGTCGAAACTAGCGCAGGATCCCTGAGGCAATTTTATGTTACACTGTTTGCTAGCCTGGCATAATAATCTCATCGTTAATACTTCTCACTATTTATTCCAAAGGTATGACTGATTGTTTTCCAAATATCCATTTTCTTTAAAGTATCCTTGAAAAGCAGATTTGTCTTGTCAAACAGTGGTGGCTTTTTCTGGACCTCTGCGATGAACTTTTCCGCAATGTCGTCTTCCATTTTAAATGCACGAGCCCTTAAATTAGAATGGATTCTGATTGGCTGTCATCAAAAATCATTCTGAAAGCGATCCCAATGATATAGTTTCTCTATATCGTTATCGTTATAGCTGTGGTGTGAACTCTGCTATTCTTTTATATTTAGGAAGATTTTTAGAACTGTATCTTTAATGTTCTTTTTATAATTATTGTTCTTGGTATGAACAGGCCTTTAGACTAAGCCAGGATTAAGCCTTAGTTCAGTTAGGACATTTCAGTAGCTTTTATAAATGTTACTTTTTTAGAGAGTAGTATTATAATGCATTACTTTTAAAAGTAACTTTCCCTAACACTGTCAGTGACTAAGTATAATGCAAATGATTTGAAGAGGCACCCGGTGTGAAAGAACATGCTGACTGGAGGGTCGGTGCAGCCGAAGTGAAGATTTGGTCAAAGAAAGAAGAAATTGAGCTTTTGGGTTTCATGTCACGAATCACTGATGTTAACAGTGACCCACTATTTGCACTCTCAGCTGAGGCATACATTATTTAATGTCCATGTCTATGAATGCTTTAAAAACTACGCTCAGAATCCCTTGGACTTACCTGAGACAACATGAGAGGAAATGAGGTGTGTCAACGGTTATAAGTCTGAGTATGAAAACCTCACGTTGATGGTTTCCTGGTGAAGGGAAATACGGTCTGCTGTAGTCTCTTATATTACCTCTTACATCTTCCATTATTGGATAAAGCAAACTCATTTCACATATAACAGCCCAAAGTATCTTGCACAGTATCAGTATGTTTATATTCAAAACAACACGGGGTAAATGAAACATAGGCCTATACACATTGTAAGTAATTATAACTGTGATTATTTAAGGCTTTGGCAAGTATATTTTGTTAGTTTATATCCTTTTACTATACCCCTTTATCATTTCTATTCCATGCAATAATGTTGTAAAAGCATACCCTATTTATAATAGGTAATTTATATAAAATAACAAAAATGTGGGAGGCCCAGCAATTATCACAACAAATACTGGAAGCATGCATTCGTCTCTTTGAAGTGGTTTAAAAAAAAAAAAAATCAAGTCCTCAGAGACATTGGGAGCCGTTTTGCTTGCAGTACCTCAACTTTTTCGACCACTGCTGAAATTTTAATGAGTTACGCTGAGTGTAAACCAAGTGCTAATTAAAACTGGCCGGCCTAAACAGCCTTATCAGCACACATCCTTTTGAACAGGTTGATTTATCTGAGGCAGCAGCTATCTCGCACCAGACAGAAGACACACGTGCCGTGAACTGACAAAGAACAGAAAATGAACATTAACTTTCTTGATTAGATCTTATCATACCCAGTTCAGGAGCGTGTATGTGGTTGTTTGGGTAGATGCTAGTGTTAGCAGAATGCTAAACCGCCTATTGTGTTTATTTGCAAACGTGTTATAAAACTGCAAACATAAAATCCTTAAACGGTCAGTTCAGCCAAAAATGAAAATGCCACAAAATATACATTACCACTTATTTATCCTTTTCTGTTTTTAGAAAGGCAATATGTAGGTTACAGCGAGGCACTGGGGCCAATGTGTAAATGTTAAAATACTGTTTCAATAGTATATTTAAGGAGAAAAAAAAAACTGAAAATTATTCAAGCTAATTTTAATCAGTGTTGTTATTGTTAACTAAAACTATTAGAATTATTGTTCTCATTAATCGGATTGAGGCTTGTTTCGTTAATTGTATTAAAGTGCCCCATGATGATATTTTAAAGGTACCTAATTTTGTTTTGGAGGTCTCCTCCAATAGTTTTACATGGATCCAATGTCAAAAAAAAAAAAAAAAAACTTTAATTTTCTCATATTATACATTGTACATCATCTCATTTTTCAAAGAGTCTGAAAACGTTTAGTTCAAAGATTCAGTCTCTCTAAGCCCCTCCTTTTCATGAGCCTACTCTACTCTGATTGATCAGATGGCCCAGTCTGTTGTGATTGGTCGACCACTTACAGTACGCATTGGAAACCAAATGTCCATTACAATATTTGAATTTTGCCTCCACAGGCTTTCTCAGCACTTGTGATACAGTAACAATGGCGTTGGTTTTACCGTATCATTTTGAGCCCAAGTCCTAATCCTTTTGAAGTGCAGCAAAAATGATTCACATCGTCTTCTCGTCATGTCGACAACACAATCCAAACTCTTACAGTCCTCAGGTACAACTACAGTGTTTGAGGGCGGGGCAAAGTTGACAGGCAGCCAATGAAAACCAAAGGTGGGCATTATGCAAACTTGTTACACAACTATGTAGGTATGTTATTAACTTCATAATTAGAAATGTTGCCTTGGCAACTAAATGAAATGAAATAAAATAAGTACTAAAATGACAAAAAATTATTAAAGCTAGTGTAAAAACAAAATTAATGAACAAAAATGCATAGCAAAATTACTAAAACTAAAGTTAAAATGACAACTGAAACTATAAAAACAAATGCTAATTCAAAATATTAATAAATATTATAATGCCAAATAAATAATACTAAAGTTTTACACAAGTTTTAACAGAAGAATGTTGGTGCTTTTATGAAATTATGAGCTTGCCATTTCTGCTTTTAATTCATTCATTTCATTTTCATTGTAAGTGCCTCACCGTAACCTTTTTTTTGTTGTGCTAATCATCATTATGCCCAGAGCCTATAAAACTAACTTTTTGCCACACCTGATTTAAGAAAATTTACCGACCATAAATAATTTTCATTTTACCAGCCAAGAAACAGAGAGTAATCCTTATTAAAGTTACAAAAGTTATTCAGTCAAGAACAATGAGTGATTGTTCTTTGTCTTTTGTTGCTTGATTAAAATTAAAAACAGACTTTAAGAGCTAATGCACATATCCAATATACTGATACAGATGCATTTTATTTGTCAACTGTTTATGTTCAGTTAAGACATAACTGACTATGTTTACAAGGATACTTGCCAAAACAGACATTTTGACATAAGTTTGTTTGAATATGTCTGTTCAAGTACAAGAATATGTGAAAGAGAACTCAATTCAGTATTCACATGCTGTCTGAGGTGCAGAAGTAATGAATTGAGTTCCCTTTCCCGTCTTCTTGAGCTTAAATAGTTAAATTGGCAACGCTTAATATTTCATGATGATGCAGCACTGTCCCGTGAACTGCCCCGGGCGTCATTCACGTTTGTTTACATTCATGTTCTCGCAATTTCGCATTGTTAGAATTAAAAAAAAATGTTACTGGAGATTGACATATACTCACCAACAGTGATTTGTATTTGCATTTGGCACTTGGCAAGTGTTCATTTTAGGCCCTGATCATACCACACACGCTCTTGATTGCACTTAACTTGTATTGAACCCCAGATATGCCTTTTAATTAGTTGACTCAATAATGTCCATGTTCGAATTCAAAAATGGAACTCCATTATTCCTGTAAAATGTTTTTCAAAATCTGGGTGTTTTATTGAGCAAGTTCAGACTTAATGGAATTTTGCTTGGATCTGAACTGCTAAAAAAGGTGTTTTGCATCTCAACAAACAATGCTCACAGCTTAACACAATACATGGCTTTAGGTGGATTTGGCAGTTTAATTAAAGTCATTGTGGCTCTGACAACTTGACTTTGATGCCTGGACAGATGTTATCTTTAGAGCTTCTGCATTTGTTGTTACAGAAGAAACACATGGCATGTGATTACAACAAATGATATGCGGAGAATCATCTACATAAGTTGTCTAAAATTTCTTGGTTAAAGTTAATTTGTGAATATACAACAGTACATGGCCTCATGTTGAGTTTGAAAAGCTGTTTTGAAACCATACTTCGTCTAGTGCCATTTGCGCCACTCTTCTATTACTTCTATTACTTTCCTAAGTGATTGAATTTACTATTTTCACTCGCAATGACAAAAAGTCCCATAGACCTGAAATGAAAAGGGACCACAATATCAGGTCCTTTTTACTCGAGACAGTAAAGCAACCATCCAGAACACTCTGGCATTAGAAGAATCTTGAGATACTAAAAATAAAAATAAAAATTGAAGGAGCACAACTGTTTTCAACATTGATATTCATAAGCCATGTTTATTGAGCAGCAAATCATGTTAGAATGATTTCTGAAGGATCATGTGATACTGAGGACTGAATTAATGATGCTGAAAATTCAGCTTTCTTTCAAAAATATTTAAAAATCATAATTATTCCAAATGACCTGCTGTGTATAAAAGTACCCTGGTATTACCATCTGATACCATCACTGTACCACAAAAAAACATCACATTACTTTTCTGCAAGGGTTATAACAAATACAACGCTATGATGAGCAATATTTTCCATAATACCTATGTTCAATTTTCTCATTCTCATATTTCCGGCCAAATGTAAGCTATATGTTCAGACTGTGTTGTTCAGTGGTGTTGGCAGTGGATTTGCAGCAGTACTCAGTGCATAATGCTTTGGAAGGAGTTGGATAATGCATTTTTAATGGGATGGATCTGAGTTCCAGCCACTTTTCCAAGTCAAGTGGGGCTGATGTGAAATGAAAATACGAAAGTAACAACAGACTGAAATATTAGAGGCATCGAAAGGGGAAATGCTGTAACAATGAAAGGGCTTCCCTGCAGAAATTGTCCGTAGCGCTTGCTTTGATCTAAACTTGCTTTTTTTTTTTTTTTTTTTATTACCTTATCTCTGATAGCAGCTGTCACTTTTTTTAAAAACTTGCACCCTTTTGCCTGTCTGCATTAGCAGAGAGAACACACTGTACTGGAGCACCTTGAGTGGACCTGAACAAAACATTTTCAGTGTGTGTGTGTGTGTGTGGACACAAATGTGTATAATGACATGGGTATGACAAAAAGAGGTGACTTATGAGGACATTACATTTACATTTATGCATTTGGCAGACGCTTTTATCCAAAGCGACTTACATTGCATTATACTATACATTTGTATCGGAGTATGTGCAATCCCTGGGATCGAACCCATGACCTTGGCATTGCTAGTGCCATGCTCTAACCACTGAGCTACAGGATAGCTGTACCCATGTCCCCACTTTTCAAAAGGCTTATAAATCATACAGAATGAGTTTTTGTGAGAAAGTAAAAGTGTGCACAGTTTCCTGTGATGGTTAGGTTTAGGGGTAGGGGTAGTGTAGGGGGATAGAAAATATGGTTTGTACAGTATAAAAACCATTACGCCTATGGAATGTCCCCACAATTCACAAAAACGTGTGTGTGTGTGTGTGTGTTTGGTTTAGGTATACCCTTTGTGATGGGGACAAAATGCCCCCACACAGATGGCAATATCCGAAATCCTTGTTCTTTTGGGTACATTTTTGGTTCCCATGAGGAAAACAGCTTATTGGAAAATGTTTTTTTTTATTTCCCCAATATCATGAGTTATTAATTCAGTCACAACACATGATATTTTACAACCTGAACTAACTTTGCCTTGTCAAGGAAAAAAAAAATATATATATTTCAAATATTAATATGGAATTCAAATATGAATAATTATTTTAAATATTAAGCAAAAAAAATCTAGGTAATAAAAATATAGAAATAACAATAAAATATTATGTAAGCTACTTAAAGTTTTCTTTTCAAATTTGTTAATGAAATTACATTTCTTTAAATTAAAGAAAAAATTATATTTAATGGAATTTTAAAAATAATAAAATAAAATTTGAAATGAAATTTTTAATTTGTAACTTTTTTCTCTTTTATTATGATTTCAGTACAATTTTATCA
>RJVU01024579.1:791511-805820 GCA_003731715.1 Anabarilius grahami
TATATATATATATATATATAATTAACATTAACTTCTAAACATTTTTACTCCAATTCGTTGTTGAAATATAATCATTTCCACACAGTGACTGTCATTTTCACAACAGATTTATTTAAACATACAGGACATCACTAAAAGGTTAAGTAAAATATAATGATTATATAGGCTAATACAGTGCATATATTAAGTGAAAGAGTTAATTTCTCTAGCGAACTAACAAACTTTGGACACTGAATGTCTTTTCTTAGGTAAATGCTACATACTGTTTACAAGCTGTTTTATTGATGTCTTTCCGCCGTTGAAACACTGATTACACGAGATATGACCGTTTCAGTAAGTTGGACTGTATCTTTCAACATACCTTTAGATGTTCTTTCATGTTTATTCTGTAACTAGTATTAAAGGAACACTCCACTTTTTTTGAAAATAGGCTCATTTTCCAACTTCCCTAGAGTTAAACAGTTGAGTTTCACCTTTTTCGAATCCATTCAGCCTATCTCTGGGTCTGGCGGTACCACTTTCAGCATAGCTTAGCATAGTTCATTGAATCTGATTAGACCAATAGCATCTCGCTCAAAAATGACCAAAGAGTTTTGATATTTTTCCTATTTAAAACTCGACTCTTCTGTAGTTACATTGTGTACAAAGACCGACGGAAAATAAAAAGTTGTGATTTTCTAGGCTGATATGGCTAGGAACTATACTCTCATTCCGGCGTAATAATCAAAGAACTTTGCTGCCATACCATGGGTGCAGCAGCCCCCCTCTTAATGCATCGTGTTTCCTTCTGGAGCATCAGTGAACGTTTGCAGCTTTTTTAATAGTTGTGTTTGAGTCCCTCAGTTGTCCTCAGTGTGAAAAGATGGATCTCAAAATCATACAGTCACTGCTGGAAAGAGTTCAAATATGCAAAAAATCCTTAAAAACTGAAGAATTTGCAGGACCTGGAGGATTTTTCTGAAGAACATTGGGCAGTTTAACTGCTCAGAACAAACAAGGGACTCATGGGCACCCATCACAAAACAGGCTTTTCAGCAAGACAATTATGACACAAAAATTAATTTATGCAACTGCAAAATATTGTAAATGCAGTATTCATACGGTTAATCTAGAGTGGAAAGATCTCAAGCCCTTATGTGACACTTTCATGATCCCAATTAGCCAGAAGACACTCAAATTTCTTTCACATTCACAAGAGTGGTTTTGTTACATACCACTGTAAAAATGTTAATGGGTTAACTGTATAAAATTTATACTTTTAACACTAGAAGGGCATTCTTTCTTATTATGTTTGTTGTTATGTCCATTCTGATGTTTATGTTAAGACCGGTTGCATTATGACCAGTAGGTTTATATATACCATTCAAAGGTTTGCACCAAACTACTGAATGTGGTGAATGGCTGCATTTATTTGATCAAAAAATAGAGTAAAAACAATAATATGGTGAAATATTATTACAATTCAACTGTTTTCTATTTGAATATATTTTAAAATGTAATATATTCCTGTGATCAAAGCTGAATTTTCAGCATCATTACTCACATGATCCTTCAGAAATCATACTAATATGCTGATTTGCTGCTCAAGAAACATTTATTATTATTATCAATGTTGAAAACAATTGTGCTGCGTAATACTTTTGTGGAAACCGTGAAGTTCAGAAGAAATGGATAGTTCAGCAATGAAACTCTATTTGCGTTCTGATTGGTTGTTTCAATGTAACGTTCACAGCCATTAAAAATAATGAGTTGAGATAACACTTACATAAAGCTCTTACATAAAAATATTCAGTATGACTGTATACATACAAACCTGAGGTGTCTGTCAGGAGTTATTAAGCTAAGAAACACACAAGGCATGAGTAGCGAACTTCATCCATCATCTTTACTGTTAACTTCTGTTCTCACTGACTTTACATCATTATACACACTTCAAAAGAGTAGTCAATAATACATTTCTGCTCATGAGCACAACAAAAGCCCATGGGAATATCACTGAAGGCTATCTCCACAGCGTATTCTTTGGCATTAACAATTAATAAAATACAACAATACAGAGCGGCAAGAGGTCATACAGTGCTGTTCTGTTGCAGCCAGTATGAAATTCAAGTCAAGTGGCTGTTAAAAGTGATTGATTTTAACTGAGCTTGCACTCTTTCGTCCATCCACACACATTTTAATGTCAGACTCTTGTTCTAACAGTCGGAGCAGTCAGATGCCCTTTGATGTCAGCAGATTGTTTGGCGGAGCAGCCATAACATTAGCTAGCAGTTTTAGTGTAGTCTCGGCCACAGGGCAAAAGGCTAAACAAAGTTATTGCAGAACATCTTGTGTTCAACATCACTGGCAAATATAACAGGGAGCTGTTTTCAATTCACTCATGTTGTGCAAAGCCCAGGTGCATCTCTTCTCGCTTGCTTTGCGATATTTTGTTTCTCTGCAATATTGAATTAATCAGTGATTGGGGTGATTTTGTGGGAGGGTGCATTTATGTAGAAAAGTTAAATAATTTGACTTTTTTTACTTTAAAATCATTTAAAATTTACAACTATAATATTATAATACTAATACTTACATAAAGATGGGAGAAAAGTTGTCAATGCTTTGACGTTCTCTTACAAATGTTTTGCGTGCCCCCGAGAAACGCTCTCAAAATGTAAGAAAATTTGTGTTTGTGTTTTGAGTTCTTTGCGAGCAACCGTAAAGTTTCTCGGGGAAACGCAAATGTTTTGCATGCGAATGAAAAAATTTTGAAATATATTTTTTCCTGCCATCTCATATTTTTTCCACCACCACCATGTCCAAATGTTTACGATTGGTTGGTGTATTATACATGACAAACGGGCATTGATGGATTATGTATTGTTTTTAAATATGTAATATGTGGATATTTAATTAAATCAACACACTAGCAATCACTGAGAGATCTTGATCGCTTTTGTAAACAGACTGTGTTCACAGTTATGAATATGCAACTACTGACATAAACTCATAAACTGAAAATAAATCTACTTGACACATTCCTTCAACCTGAAAAAGGCACTCTTCTTCGGATTGTATCTCTCAAATGTGATCCTGGACCACAAAACCAGTCATAAGTCACACGGGTATGTTTGTAGCAATAGCCAACAATACACTGTATGGGTCAAAATGATCGATTTTTTTTTTTTTATGCCAAAAATCATTAGGATATTAAGTAAAGATCATGTTCCATGAAGATATTTTGTAAATTTCCTACTGTAAATATATCAAAACTGTATTTTTTGTGTGTGGATATGCATTGCTAAGGACTTAATTTGGACAACTTTAAAGGTGATTTTATCAATATTTTATTTATTTATTTTTTTTTGCACCCTCAGATTCCAGATTTTCTAATATCTTGCCCAAATATTGTCCTATCCTAACAAACCATACATCAATGGAAAGCTTACTTACTGATGTTAACATTATATCTTATTGAAATAATTATCATTATGATATGAGTATTTGTACATGGTCATTGTCTTAATAACAATATTTATAAAATAATAATTCTTGTGTGATTTGTATTGGTTGTGAATGTACAGTAGATACAGTATTATGACCTATAACTTTGAGATCATTTATCATTTATAAGGAAAGCAACTGTATAGGACAGAAATGTATTTTCTATTTTAAATGCGTTAAAAAATACCCTTTTTTTCCTCCTATGTATCTTGGATCATGTCCTGCAGGTGCCCCTGGGAAAAGCGACACTATTTTGAAAACAGTTGAGCCACTGTTATGCTACTGAAAAATGTAGTTAAAGAGCAGCACAGTACACAGTGCACAGCAAGCCCTTTTTTAGGACCCCATTAATTCAAAATGTATGTTTTGTGGCTTTGCGTTTGTGTCTATTCTATATGCTAATGTACTCTTAAGGCCCTTTCACACAGGACACGACAACGGCACCACTGCACTATGAAACCCATTTATTTAAATGGCTTGAATGGCGAGTTTGTGCACATGCCACGGTCAAATTTCAAAATAGTTCAACTTTTACGCGATTACCCATGCGGCCAATAGAAACGAGGCATCAAATGACTATACGTATAGAACTCCCGCTAAAAGATTTGAAAACTCTGCCTACTTTGCTCTGGCCAGCATAGCGCAAATCGCTTTGTATCTGAAGGCTACGCTGACCCCAGCAGCCAGCGAAGCGCATTCCGTGTCCTGTGTGAAAAGGCCATTACATGTACTGTAGACAAACCTTTAGCAGATATGCCCAAATATACAGTCTTTCTTTTTCTAGAAAACATGCCAAAAACATTGATGACTCATCCTGCACTCAGGGGTGTGTCTAAATGTTTATCCAATCAAATGCTCTCCAGAACGAGAATGTCCCTCCCTTAATGCAATCAGTAACTGACTAGCAACAGCAATCGGCAAATAATTATGCGGTAGGGATTTGTAGGCCAAAACCCAAAATGAATTAGCATTTCAGCACCTCCGGGTCCATCATCACAAAGTCAGTGGGTTTTTTGAATGGGTTTTTGGTTAAATGCATGAAATAAGGTCTGTGGACAAAACATGTAAGAATCATAAACTTTTGTTGGTCACAGAGCTTATTTTCTGCAATAATACAAAAGCCAATGGAAAAATCCTATTGGGTTTTTGATCAAAGGAACCAGTGTGATGCCAAATTCCTGGCTGGCCTACAAAAATCGCAGAGCCCGTTGTTAAGATACTATATGTCATATGAGGTAACTATTCCAATGTAGGAAAGAAAATAGCATGGGTTCCTTAAGCAGTTGTAACCCATGTTAAATGTGGTACTTAAAGGAAAAATAATACAATTATTGTATATTCTAATAGTTATACTTTTAATTAAAAAGTTAAATTTATCTATTAATATTCATTGTGAACTAATTATATATAAATAAAAATAGATAGTATTAAAATTGAGTGCAGATCATGTGATGTATTGCGCATACGCTAGTTGTGTATGACGTATTGATGATGACTCACGGAAGTGCAAGAGACGCGCTGAACACGAGATACAGAATAGATTGAAAAGGTTTATATCATAATAATTCATTTGATATAGTTATAAATATATAATGATTAATGAATATAAATCGTTTTAGACTGATGAGTGCCAATTTTAATGTGGATGTTAACCGATTGAAGCTCCAAAGAATCTGATGTGGGTGTTTAGAAAAGAAACTGTGGATTTGGTGAGTGTAAATGGATTTTATTTTCATTGAAAGATGCATTTTGTTACGATGCATTTCATTATGCATGTTATAAAGATCGTTTGTATAGTTTCTGATTGTAAATAGGATTTATTTTGGTATTTATTTATGTTAAGTGATATATTTCTGCTTAGCAATTAATGAATATTCATTTCCATATTCTGAAATGTGTCTGTAAGTTAACACGTTTAATATAAAAGGAATACGGATGTTTAAACACTCAGTTTAAAAAAAAGAAAAAATGTTATAGAGTTGGTTTGAATGCTAATGACACTGTTTTGGTAAAACAGGTCAGGTTTATTGTTTGAGTTGAAAACCTCTCTCATGGATTTGAGATGGCGGGCCACCAAAAACTTGAATGCTGATTCCTGAACCTGAAAAAAGAAGGACAGTTTATTCTGCATCACAAGGATTTCTTCAAATCTTCAATTTTCTTCACTCAGGACAACGTTTTTTTTCTGTTCAGCCACTTCCTTACTACTTCAACTGGTAGGATTGAACTCATTTTGCACACACCTACTGGACATCTTGCTGGACTTTTCTGGACGATATTAAAAAAAAAAAACAAATTCAGAAAAAAGTTATATCAAGATCGTGATTGAATGTTATTGAATGTGAGTCAGATGTAAATTTCATTTTATTTTTATTTGAACATTTCATTTGTGTGTTGCAATTTGGTTAAATTGTGGTTATATTGTTTAGTGTTTAAGGGTTTATTTGGTTTGTATAAAATTGAATAGAAAGAAATAACACTTAAAAGCAAATAGAATAATAGAACCCTAAACTCAAAATTTAAATATAAAAATACAGCTAAATAAAATCTGCATACAGAGGTAGTGTAGATAACTTGAATTAAACTGACTCAAGGAAACAAAAAAAAAAGAGAGAAACCAAATCATAAACGAATAAGAGAAGAAAACCAGTCAACACAAGGAACTTACATTTTGTTAATAATTTTATTTTATTTTTATTGTTGTTTCCAATTTTGTTTCATACCATTCAATTCAAGTGACTGTTGAATTAATATATTTTTGATTATTTTTTCCTCACGTGACTCTGTGATTTATTTATTACCAGTATTGTTCTCCACTTACCTAGAAACTGGTCCATTGCTTCAGCTAACGTTGAGGGCACTTGTTACACAGTACATCTGCAGAACATATAAAAGGGAAAAATCAAAACCTTCTGCTTTTGATGAGATGAAAGGCCTGACATTGACCTGAGAAAGTCTGAATCCCCAAACTTCTCTGCTTGTTTTTGTCATATTCTGGTCTTTCACTACAGCCATCAATGAGGCAACACACAGCCTCCAGCAGTGACAAAGCTTAAGCGCATATTCAAATACAGGAGGTGTCGGCGGGTGATAAAACGAACGAGCCGCAGCAAAAATCAAAAGCTCGCCTAGTCGTTGAGCACCAGCATGTCCGCCCCAGCGCTCCTTTAATGTTTGCGAAAGAGTCGTAGAGTTAGCACCTCTATCAGGATCACCTGACCGTGGCTTTAACATAGTCATTTGGGAGAACGTACTGCTGCTTATGCAAATTGCTGATTATGAATAATAGATCAGATGATGGCTATTACTGCTGTTCAACGGCTCACTGGCAATGACAGTGTACATTTACATGATGAATAATAAACGAGATGTCTCATCAAGAACTCTTACATGAAATCTTTTCTTTTCATTTAACCATATAAACAAGTGAATGATAGGCTTTCAAAAAACGTTACGCTGTCATTACGCTATATGAGCATGCTTCAACAAGACAGCATAAAGTTCATTCACACTACGCAGCACACTTACAGTACTACAGAACTGATTCTACACTATTTTTTAGATTAACTCTGGAGTTATACCAGCTCTAACTGGTTCACTTTACTGTGGCTGTAGTCTGTAATACCTGGAGTAATCCGTTAGCATTTCCATTAATCTCAATAGCCGTTGCATCCCTAATAGCATGCGATCTCAAAGCTGCCCTCAAATGCATCTACAGAAACCATCTGTGACTGTGATCGAATTTTGTCGTCAGTTGAGGGCGAAAGGTCTCTGGTATTTTGAATGTATTCTATATGTAGGGTTGGTATCGGGAACAGTTCCATTTTAGAACCGTTTCCAAAATTCCAAAAACCGGGGATTAGATTCCTCTTATCGATTCCTTTGTGTGCATTTTAATGATTTTAAACCATTCCAGCACAAGAAGACTCACATCCAAGACATCCAAAGCGCACACACAGAAAAAAGTGATTTTAATGTGATTTTAAACCAATCAAGTGCAAGAAGACTCGCGCACTGTTTTCTGTGCTGCGCAGACATCCAAAACGTGCACACAGAAAGCCGCCTCTCATACTGTATAGTGTGCGATACTGAACTGAGTTCTCTCCTGCATCTTTTTTGCACTTGAACAAACAAATACACACAAAATATGTCAAAATATCCTCTTAAACAGTCGGTTATGTCTTAAAAGGTTAGTTCACCCAAAAATGAAAATTTTGTCATTAATTACTCACCCTCATGTCGTTCCAATCCCGTAAGACCTTCGTTCATCTTCGGAACACAAAATAAGAGACATATTTGATGAAATCCGAGAGTTTTATTTTTATCCCCCGTAGACTGCAATTTAACCACCACTTTCAAGGCCTAGAAAGGTACTAAAGTGTTGCATGTTGTGAAGTGTCGAGAATACTGTTTGTGCGCATAAAACAAACATAGCAACTTTATTCAACGAAGGTTTTACGGATGTGGAACGACATGAGGGTGAGTAATTAATGATTAATTGGGTGAACTAAGCCTTTAAGTGAATGTAAACAGTTGACAAAGAAAATGCATGTGTAACAGTATATTGGATCCGTGCAGCTCTTAAAGTGACAGCAGCCTAATATTCCTGCTGCCGTCTCTAAAAAAACATTAATCAAACAACAAAAGACAAAGAAAATTCACTCGCTGTTCTTGACTGAATAACTTTCGTAGCTACAGTAAAACCTAAATTTATTTTGAACATTTTATTCATTAATACAGTTTATTCACTATAGTTTAAAAAATGGTAATAAAATATGACAAGATCTCAGAATTAAACTGTGTCCGAATTTTTTTTATCTTAATTATGTCAGATAACACTTAAGCAAAACATGGTCAGGTCAAAGTGACTGAATAACTTTTGGTTCCAAATTTTTATCAATATTACTGGTTGCCAACTGTATGAAGAACTTGTGGGTATAATATGTCACAGTTTACTTTATTTTGCTATCCTCACTTACATAAATGAACTATAGTGTCCTGCACCCACTAGTAAAACTGTATCAAAAATATCAAAAATGTCTGAATAATTTTTGGTTTGACTGTATATTTGTAATGTGCATTTAATTTATAATGTGCAATGTTATTTTACATTTGGTTACAGTTTCTGTACCTGAGTACCTGAAAATCTTAAAACATTGTTAATTGTTAATTTGTTAATTTGTTCTTTTTTAATTACAGAGTGTTTACTTGTCTTTAATAATGCTTGAAATTTATATTAATTTGGCTAGTTGTTTTTGCTATGGTATTTTTAAACTATAGACAAAAGTTCCTTGTGTAAGTGTTCTTTAGCCTGTTAATATTTGTTCATTTTATTCAGCTACAATGATGTTNAGCCTGTTGATTTTTTTTCATGGTATTCAGCTACAATGAAATGTTTTGCAATAAGATATGATATCTACTTTTTTTTGACCTTATTGAAATCGAAATTAGGAATAAGAATCAGAATCGATAAGCAGAATCGGAATCGGAATCATTAAAATTCAAATGATACCCAACCCTATCTATACATCAACATATATGCAACAACAGGCAAATCAAAGATATTCTATGCATGTGTTTTTACAGGCTTTTTAGGTCAGATATCATCATACTGCGGGATCCTTGGGGGGAAAAAGGTCTAGCATGCATCAAAACAACAGCGCAATATATGCAAGGTATGTTACAACCAAGTGTAAACAGTACCACAGACTGTTCTTTTGGCTTCTTAAGAACTCAAGGTTTTTTACTTAGACCTTCATGTGGTAAAATACAGTCAAACAAAAGCCCATTTTTTAACAATATCTCTTCAAATGCTCAAAGTGGTTTCCAGGTAATCACCCTCTGTTTGAATTTACTGCATTGTTGTGTCCTTGGCCGAGCACAGAATCTCCAGGATTGATTTTGCTCTATCCATCTGGGTCTCTAAGTTGATGAGTTGTGACTTTATCTGTAAAAGGGCAGGGTACGTGTAACATTACCAGCAACAAGGTCAGACCCCCAAGTTTAGAGGGGAACTTACTCATCATCCATCATATCTACACTCTGGTGCTGCTAACTGATGGGCCCATTTTCTGTGCGGCTGTCACACTCATTTGTAATAAGCCCGGAAGAAGGACAGAGGAGAGGTAGCGGAGACAAAAAAGGGAGCAAGCAAGCAGGCCGCTTATGGAGGAGAGAGAATACCAGGGCTGACAGTTTTGGGAAAAGAGAGGTCAGTGTGTGCTAGTCACTGCAGCTATCACCTTGAATTAACTGTGCAGCTGATTTGAGGACTTATCCATCTCTAGGCAAGAATACATGTTGCATGTGTGCAAAATCTTAAATGCTTAAACTGGAGCTGTTTTTTTACATTTAGTCATCCTAATTAAAACACGCACATTTAGTATATAATTTAGACACCAGTTCTCATTTTCGCTGAACAGAGCAATAGTCTTTTACTCCCTATATTGCTATGTATATCCCAGTGAAACTGCTTCTCAAACAAGAAAAAATGTAGGGTGGGACTGGTTGGAGGTGTGTGGTTTGCTATTGGTCAATCACATGTGAGAGACAGGTTGTCCCGTCCTCGTCATCAGAGAAGAGGGGTGAGTCTGAAATTTCATACTTCCCTACTATATAGTAGGTGAAAACAATATGCGACAAAAGAAGTATGTCCGAATTCACAATACTCGTAAAAGATTAAGCGAAAAGTACCCAGATGACCTACTACTTCTGGTAAAATTCTGAAGTTAACATACAATGGACACTTTACTATCCCATGAGGCCATGGGAGAGGGTTTGGAATGGCTGTGAAGCGACGCAACTGATGCTGGAAGGTCACATGATAATGAAGACATGGCGGATGTAGTACATCCAGATTACATTTATACTATACACACTCATACTATGTAGAACATACTTTTTTAGCACTCACAAAGTAGGTACTTATTCAAAATTAGTACCTACTTATTCAAAAAAGTACCTACTCAAAAGAGTATGTGATTTCAGACGCAGCCGAGTTATTTTGATTAAAGATTACGAAGGCACATGAATTTAAAAAAATAATAATAATGTTGTTAATAAATCATTCATAATAAATACTGCAATATTGCATTAAAAATAAGAATTGTCCATTTTGATTTCATGGTGTCTTTAATTTTGAGTAACTTACATTTTAGACACAATGTTACTTTGTCTGTTTTTGATCTGCCAATGATAATATCTAAACAAAGCCAAAGCAGATATTATTTAAATATATATGTAAATATTAAATATATATCTTTTTTAATGAATCTGTTGTGGGAATATTTCAATGACTCATTTAAAAAGGCAGTAACTTGTTTTTCCCCAAATCTATCAGTGTGTTTGAACGAATTGAAGCAACGTATCTTAAGCTAGTAGATCACAATAAAATGACAACATGACGAACATAGTGCATACGGATTACATTCATACTACTGTATAGAGAACACACTTTCTTAACAGTCCTGAAGTAATCCCTTATTGAAAAGAGATTAGATACAGCCAGTTTATTTGAATGAATCAACTGACTTACTGTAACTTGTTCCTGAATAATGTGTTGCTTAACAAATTGCTTGAGTGAATAATTCAATGCCTCACTCTGCCTCATGTCGCTTGTTTCATTCCTGAATAAAACAGTGTACTTAAACAAATCAGTTGAATTAATAACTCACTCACTCATAAAACCTACTAGTGTAACCACGTAACCTGCAGAAAGAGTCACTGAAAAATCCCATAATGCACAGACTGTCTGAAACGTGTAAACACCAAAAAGCAGAGTTTAGGTTTTAAAGGTGTTCATATGTTGATATTGTATCAGTTTTTAACCGAACTTTTTTAAAAAAAAGAAAAAAGTGTACTACTACATCGTGTACAATTAAAGTTCATTTAAGTTAATTAATCATAAAGAGCATTTTAATCACAAATGTTTTGGGTTTTATTTTTTGCTTTTTTGTTGGCNTTATTTAAATATATATGTAAATATTAAATATATATATTTTTTAATGAATCTGTTGTGGGAATATTTCAATGACTCATTTAAAAAGGCAGTAACTTGTTTTTCCCCAAATCAATCAGTGTGTTTGAACGAATTGAAGCAACGTATCTTAAGCTAGTAGATCACAATAAAATGGCAACATGACGAACATAGTGCATACGGATTACATTCATACTACTGTATAGAGAACACACTTTCTTAACAGTCCTGAAGTAATCCATCAAAACATTCCATCTGTTCTTTCTTGTTCAATTTTAATTCACCCAAGAAACCCATCCAAGGAAATAGACTTTTACAGATTCCAATATCTATCACCCTTCCTTTCATTATAAGTCAATTTCAGAACAATTTTGCCTTTACATCTGACGCATTTAACTGACCTATATGACTTTTTTTCTTTTGTTGAACACAAAAGGACAATTTTTTAAATAATTGCACTAGTCTTAAATAGGGACTGTGGCTTTCAAGCTTTAAAAGGACCATAAAAGTATCCGAAATGTTCAATGTTTTCAAAAGCCATATGATAAAAACAAAAATGAGGCATTACTTAGTAAAAATTCTGACAGATACAGTATATGAACTGATCATTTGATTGAGTCTGATGTTTCAGATAGATCGGTTGATCCAGTTCACAAAACCAGTTAAACTTAGCTGACCTTGCCAGCTAAATTAGCTGTCACAGTGGAGATTATGAGAAACATTTAGCATATATTAGTATGTAGCACATTTTAATGACACTTTTATGGTGCCTTGGTGTCATTTCTGAAGCTTAAAATCTGCAGTCCTCATTCATTGCAATTGCTTGGAAAATAGCAACTCGTACATTCTTCAAAGCATCTTCTTTTGTATTCCAAAGGGGAAATTAAAGTCATACAGGTTTGAGGGTGAATAAATTGTAACATTTTTCATTTTTGGGTCAACTATCCCTTTAAATCATATCATATGGTATTGTTTAACTCCATCTGTAGAGGTGCTTCATTGAAAAGAGTGATGGAGGAGGTCAGACAGTGGCCTGGAATGGAATAATGCTGCTGGGGTTTTAGGTTACACACTACCCGGCAGTGGTTCTCTTCTGAGAGGTCATTTGAATGTAATATTAACAGCTAAAGATACAAGAGTCATTTATTTTCTGGGCCTTATAATGTAGAGTGAGGACAAGAATAAATAAAGAAAAATCTATGGAGGAATATCTTGCGGAAGAGCACATGCTGAGAGCTGGAATTAGTATTGACTAACAATTCAGCTCAGCGCAGTCTATTGTCTATGAACAAAAGTTATTTTAAAGCACTTGTCTAGGGCTGTTGTAGAAAAGAACCCCAGATAAGTGCTGAGGTTTGAGAATTAACCTTAAAGCAAAAAAAAAAACAGTGGTGCTGAATTTTGTTAAGTCAGTAACCCTTTGTCTAGAGGGCAAATCTGTCTGGATCTGTAAGGCAATACTTCTTTTAAGTGGAGGAGCTGTTTGTGAATGCACTGATTTATATATATTTGTGCTGTGGAAGCTTATCTAATGCATGTCCTGTATTTCTCTGTACTGGAGCATCCTGCTTTCTTAAAATCTAGAAACCATGTGAATTTTTTAACACAAAGCTGTCAGATTGCATGAAATCTAACTGCAGTAACAGAACAATTATCACCAGCAAAAGAGTAATATTTTTTTTTTATTGACAAATCCCATTATTATCAAACTGTGACGATATGCCAAGTAACAAAGAATCAAAAGTAAGAGATTTATGAACATTTCTGACACATTTTTTTAATTATTGATTTATTTGTAAAATGTTTCATCTAGACATATAGCAACAAGATTAAATAGATAATAATAATCTTTAAATAAGTCACTTTTTGAGTTCCACAGAGGAAAGAAAGTCATACAGGTTTGAGACGATATGAAGATGAGTAAATAAAAAATGCACCTAAAAATTAATATTCTGCCATCATTTACTCACCTCATGTTATTTCAAACCTGTACAACAAACACAAAAGAAGATATTTTGAAGAATGTTTTTGTCCAGACAATGAAAGTCAATGAGAAGCAATGTGAAGTTCAGTTCCCTAAAAATGTAATGATAATACTTCAAAAATCAATCAATCAATCAATCAATCAATCAATCAATCAATCAATCAATCAATCACTGTGGAGTGTTTTTTACATTTAGCACATATTAATATATATCACACGATTGGAACATTTTAATAGCATTTTTGGTGCTTTTGTGTCATTTTTGAAGTTAGAACTTAGCACTTACCATGTTTTTTATTAATTTACATGCAAATGAATCATTAGTTTAAATAAATAAATAAATACAATTTTTTGAATACAAAAAGATTGACCTTGAAACCATTCATTCATTCATTCATTCATTCATTCATTCTTTCATTTAGTAAGTTAGTTAAAATAATGATTAAGTTGCACTATTGTCACGTTGGTTTCGGGTTTTCATTTCATGTTCATGTTTCATGTCTTTTATTTCGAAATTTAGTCACGTTTCCTGTTTGCCCTGTTAGCTTGGCTTGTGTTGTGAAATCATTGTTTCTGCGGAATCGGGCTAGCTTAACACTGTTGCTGCGGGTCGTTTTTCTTGTCCACGCATTGAAGAGACCCAAAATAACAAATTAATAATAAATTTAACTCTACCCCCCCTCCCCCTGTTTATGTTCAAGTTCATGTTTTAAAGTCAAGTCAGTTTTAGTCAAGTCTTTGTTTTGGATGATTCATGTTTTTGATTAATAAATACTGCACTTGGGTTCTCACAACACTTGCCTTCAGTGGTATGATTGTAACAAATATTATTTTTTTGAAAAAAAAGTTATGCTTTTTATTTGA
>RJVU01024579.1:805864-828873 GCA_003731715.1 Anabarilius grahami
TATAAAAGAAAAAAAAAAAAAAAAAAGAACACAAAGAGTGCATTATCAAGATCTTGGCATGTCTGTTTTAAACTAGATTTAAAAGATTCCTCATTTTTTACTTAAACAAAAAATATATATATAATAAAAACACTGAGATATACATGAGGGTGAGTAAATGATGACAGAAATTTCATTTTTGGGTAAACTATCCCTTTAACATTTGCGACAGCGACGAATCAAAGAGGTGAAAGCTTTAGTCGCGGTCAGCCCATCTTTGACAGACAGTTCATCTGCTGTCATTTAATCAGCAAGAACAAACAGGTCCGGTTCAGGCCAGGCTGCGCAGGCACTCGCACAGATGCTCCTGATGAGATTAGATTCTTCAGCCTCTGAAGACGACTTGAGTTTCATATTTATTTATCAATCATTCATGAGGTCAGTGAGATTACACCAAGGTCAGAGTGACTGCCTGGAGCTCCCATTAACACTCCCTGAATCTCTCTGCTCTCACACACTGAAGTCTGTTTCTTAGAGTGTGTGTGTGTGGTCAAGCACACACTCCAATTAGAGACAGTAGCTAAAAGCAACCAGCCTCAATCTTACAGTAAGTGCCTCGGCATCTTATTAATATTTGGGTCAATGATGTTGCACAAGTCAAATTTGATTTCAACAATATCATGGTGTTACAACTGTCCTGATACTGTCCTGAAATGTGAAATGTGGACAAAACTGTTTAGTCAACTAAAGTATAAGCAGTGAAAATATTATTATTTGAAAACTTTTATTCCACCAAATCAGTCATGTGGTACAACCAACATGCAGAAAAAACATAAAACATATAATAAAAATAAAATTTGTATTTTTTTTAATTTATTATTAACTTTTTACATTGAGAATATATTTACTTTATTATTTATAATAATTATTCAAATAAAATGTTATTGTTTCTAAGAAAAGATAACTACAGACAAAACGTCTTGGTGGACTGAAGTATTTCAAATACTACTTATTAACATGTTATTATTTGGGAAAAAATACCTATATTTCATCAAATCAGTCATGTGGTGCAACCCACATGCAGAGAAAGAGAAAAGAAAAGGAAAATATGTCATAGTCCAACCCTGCTGACCCTAATGACTGTCTTTTAAGATCAGTATGTCTTAAAATATCATATTGGATTAGCTCAAGTTGTAAAATGTCATATGGTGCAATTTCCCAAAAACATAATTAATACTTTATATGTGAAAAAATAAAAATACATTTATTATAAAAATTATTTTTTTTTTACCTTAAAAATATATTTAATTTAAATAATGATTAAGATGTGTACACTCACATGTACTTCACTAAAAATATTGCTTTTTACATGAAAGTTACACCAAATGACAGTCATTAAATTCTAACTTGAAAATGGCATAAAAGTTTGCAAAAACATTTGGAACATGAAAACAAAAAGTACATCTCTATGAACTTGGCACATTGACAGCAGTGGGTGCAAGGAAGGATGACTTAAGGCTGGATCTGAGCGCAGCAGTGATTTTTATTTAAAAATAAACTGAGATACAAGCACACAGGAGAATCAGGGAAACATTGAAAATAAAGAAAACCACTAAACTAACGAGAATAGACAAAGAACAACAGAAACTGAGGACTATATATTCACAGGATAACTGTGGAAAGAAACAAGAGACAGGTGAGGCTAATCAATCAAACAATGATTAACTATGGCTGCATCTGAAATCGCCCCCTATAGAGGGTATGCACGTGACGTCACCGTCGACCGTTATGACTGTGGTCACGCCCACTGAGTGGCAAAAGACTGAGCGGCAGCATTGGTTTTCAGCGTGAATGTCGCGAAAAACACACAAAACACATCCAAAACGGGAAAGAGCTTTGTGATTGACTGTACAAATAGCTTTGACACAAAATCTGAGGTATATATTTAAAAAAATGCAGAAAGCAACAGAAAAAAAGCAAATGGATCACTGCAATTCACAAAAACAGCTGGACTCATGGATTTGCAGTTATCATTTTGTGTCAAATTGTTGGATTTTGAGGTAAAATCATACCGTATATTGTATTGTTACATATTATGTTGACAACTCATCAATTAAATATTTTCGATCTTATATTCTGCATAATTGGGTGTTTTTAAATAAACAACACTGACAAAAACTATACTATAAAACTCTATATGTTTTAGGGCTGGACAATTTGACGATATAACATTGATATAAGTGATTACGCGGATTTAAACCTACCTATATTGAAGTTATATAAAATATTTCACAGGCAGATTTGCTTTATATTTCCCCGCCGTTGAAATCAGGCACATATAGCCTAAATGTCAGGAAACACGATTCCTGGCTGCATGTCAATATCCATGGATTACGTTTATTTGACAAGCTGTAAGAAACACTTTCGAGCCAAACCTTTAGTATAATTCGTTAGTTTTTAATCACGTTTTAGCAGTTTCCCCTATTAAATCCAGTCACGCAGCAGGTTCTTTTGCCACTCAGTCAAGCTGAGGGAGCGCGCTTTCGGCGGGAAAGTAATGCGACGCATACCCTCTATACACTTAAATAGGGCACTATTTGAGGGGACAGCCATTTGTAGTGGTGATCGAAACCATAGTGGATGTTATCGAGTGCACTCCTTCAATCCCAAAAGCCTCTAAATTGGGATATAGCTAATAAGAAACAAACTAAAAGTCCATGAAAAACGAAACTGAAAATAAACTGCACATTACACATGTTTTAAACTAGATTTTTAAAACACTATTCATTGTCATTACCGTGGACACTATTATACAGCATTGACCAAATAACAAATGGAATGATTTTAGGGTGAGTTTTCCTGTTTGGTGACACTGACACAGAAATTGCTTCAGATTTAAATTCCACCAAAAAAATAATAAATAAATTCCCCACTACAATAGACTTTAATTAAACAATGTTAAATGGTTTATTTTAAATTCATAATTAGAAAAGTCTTTCTCCATCATTTAAGGACCTACTGACAGGGTGCAGGATTGCTGTATGTGTAGAAGCAGGTCCGAAAACCAGTCAGTATCTGGTGTGACCACCATTTGCCTCACGCAGTGCAACACATCTCCTTCACATAGAGTTGATCAGGTTGTTGATTGTGGCCTGTGGAATGTTGGTCCACTCCTCTTCAATGACTGTGCGAAGTTGCTGGATACTGGCAGGAACTGGAACACGCTGTCGTATACGCTGATCCAGAGCATCCCAAACATGCTAAATGGGTGACAAGTCTGGTGAGTATGCTGGCCATGCAAGAACTGGGATGTTTTCAGCTTCCAGGAATTGTGTACAGATTCTTGCAACATGGGGCCGTGCATTATCATGTTGCAACATGAGGTGATGGTCGTGGATGAATGGCACAACAATGGGCCTCAGGATCTCGTCACGGTATCTCTGTGCATTTAAAATGCCGTCAATAAAATGCACCTGTGTTCATTGTCCATAACATACTCCAGCCCATACCATAACCCCACCACCACCACCATGGGCCACTCGATCCACAACGTTGACATCAGCAAACCGCTCACCCACACGACGCCGTCCACGCTGTCTGCCGTCTGCCATCTGCCCTGTACAGTGAAAACCGGGATTCATCCGTGAAGAGAACACCTCTCCAAAGTGCCAGATGCCATCGAATGTGAGCATTTGCCCACTCAAGTCGGTTACGATGACGAACTGCAGTCAGGTTGAGACCCCGATGAGGTCGTCGAGCATGCAGATGAACCCTGAGACAGTTTCTTACAGTTTGTGCAAAAATTCTTTGGTTATGCAAACCGATTGTTGCAGCAGCTGTCCAGGTGGCTGATCTCAGACGATCTTGGAGGTGAAGATGCTGGATGTGGAGGTCCTGTGCTGGTGTGGTTACATGTGATCTGCGGTTGTGAGGCTGGTTGGATGTACTGCCAAATTCTCTGAAACGCCGTCTCGGCTTATGGTAGAGAAATGAACATTCAATTCACGGGCAACAGCTCTGGTGGACATTCCTGCAGTCAGCATGCCAATTGCACGCTCACTCAAAACTTGCCACATCTGTGGAATTGTGCTGTGTAGATAAAACTGCACATTTTAGAGTGGTCTTTTATTGTGGCCAGCCTAAGGCACATCTGTGCAATAATCATGCTGTCTAATCAGCATCTTGATATGCCACACCTGTGATGTGAGGTGGATAGGTTATCTCGGCAAAGGAGAAGTGCTCACTAACACAGATTTAGACAGATTTGTGAACAATATTTGAGAGAAATAGGCCTTTTGTGTACATAGAAAAAGACTTAGATCTTTGAGTTCAGCTCATGAAAAATGGGGGCAAAAACAAAAGTGTTGCGTTATATATATATATATATTGTCATATTCTACAGGTTTGGTTGTAAATGTCATTACTGGTTGAGGCAGTGCCTACATCTGAACACAGGCTTATACCCGATATTTGTTTTTGCTGCGATCTGCCACAGAGGAGCTGTTTGTAAAGCATCCACAGAGAGAGAATTTGTGGATTGTTTGAGATCACAAAATCCTGTTTTGAAGCCGTATCAGACGTTTGAAGCACAAAGCAAAGTTTGCAGCTGAATCCACAGGTATGAAGATTCAATTAGGTTTCATGAAAAGGGGAAGACTTTGTATGAAGAGAAGCACCCTTTTTTAAAGGTACACTATGTCACTTTTTATACAGTACAATACAAATTGATGTTACATGAGATTGTGACATTATTATTATCGGCAAAAACATGTCAAGCAATGACAGCAGAAAATGATAATAAAGTGCTGCTTTAGTTCATCAACACATCAAAATAAGTGTTCTTCTCTAAAGCATGACAAAAGATGGTTGCTCTATATTTTATAGTACGTGTTCTCACAGTGTACTTGCGTATGAAAGTAATGGGTAATATAAAGTAACTACATGGGTTAGGTTTAGGGGTAGGTTCAGGGTTGGTACCTATTATTACCCAGTTTTAATACTATAATAAGTGCATAGAATGTACATTACACAGGACTATAAAATAAAGTGTTGCGAGTGTGCAGAACTCAGTATTGGACAAAAACTCTGCCGTTTTTAGTTAAACACATCTGATTGGCTGTTGCATTCAAGAAATCAACAGATATATGTGTGATTGGCTACATTGCACAACACTGCAAAACACGTTGTAAATAGAAACCTTTGACGCTCTCAAGAGCACAAACACCAATCTGTTTCGCCAATATGCTATTATTACAGATTATGGGCAACTTTTTTCTCTAAAAGCACTCAGAAGCAGCACTGGGCAGTGGTTTGAGTGAGAAAATTCCACACTAGTCTCAAGTCCGACCTTATACCTCATTCACATTGTATGATTTTTGGCTGTCCCAGACGAAAGATGACCAACCGTGGCCATTTTTCTGCCACCGTGGCTCCTAAACAGTGGTCCTACGTCGTACACTGAAAGAGGTTCAAAGATGGCCGTTTTCACAGTCTTGCACCCAAAGATAGTCTGCGATCATTTTCTGACAGTGTCAGAAATTTGGCATGATCATCTCACAGTGTGTTTGCTGCTACGACCTACGTCTACTGATTAGCCAATAAAAATGCAACATGAAATGGCGTTATTGATAAACGCAATTGCGCTAAAACTTAAAACTATTTACCTCAAGCTACTTGCATTGTAGCCTACGATTCGATAGGTGTCATCATCGTACAGTCTACATACATGTTGTACCCAAGTTTATTAGATCCATGTCGTACAGTGTGATTTTTTATGATCTCATACGATTGCCGAAATCGCACAGTCTGTAGCAAGCGTTACACATGCTCCACCTATGGTTAGCTGTCGATATTACATACTGCGCCTTTAGTTGATATTCATTGTTTAAGAGATCTGATCAGATCACACAGAAAATCTAGTTTGCATATTGTGGATTTACTCAGATATAACCTTTCATCACTTTGTCTATAGTTTCTAAAGTATGACTTTTGATTCACTTCAGACATGGTTGTCACTATTTCCTTTCCTAGTCTCAGTTTTGTCATTTCTGTCAGATTACCTGAAAGCTGTTAATTACGGCCAACGAAATTACTAGTATTACTGTCATTCTACAAGTGTATACATGGCCAGTACTCTAAAATGACTGTTTTCAATCAAACCACAAAAGTAGTTCTCGCACTCATAAATAGTCAATCAACCACAGAAGCTGACATACGGTTGAGTCGAGAGACTCAGGCAAGGGCATTCTACGGGCCCCAGGAGCCGTGCACAGAACCCCAAACAGTTGGCCTAGAAGCTAGTTTGACAGCTACTAACCTCCTTTGACAAGAGTAATCACACTGACCCTTTTAACAGACAGCATCCTGCCACAAACAGACGGCAATCAACACATATGTGAATTATACAGTCAGCCACGAACGAATCTCCAGAGAAAGCGTGGGAATCGTAGGGGCCGCTAATGAATTAAGCATACTCAATGTGGAGTCGGCGGAGAGTATGTACATCTGGAGGGGTTGTGACACTCTCAAGTGAGTGACGAGGCAAGCATCTCATGCAAACGCGCACGTCAAATTAGACTGGGAGCTCGAGTTGATCCCAAACCTCCTGTGGGCGGCACTTTCAGAATAAGCTTAAGATATTCTCCTGGGGGAGACTGTTTGAACACAGTGGCCTTCTGGCCAAATACACAGCAAGATGCTAGTGTTTGATGTATTATTTTGGTATCCTGATAAACTGATGTAAATATGTACTGCAGGAATGTATTGTGGACATTTGTGCTGTGCTGTGCATTCTTCATAACAACTGACTACTACGGAACAAAAGAGTCCTACACCAGCAGCCCCTAAAATATACAAACAATCTAAAAACCATTAAATTCAATGAAAAATATTGCTTCTTTTGACGATACTGAGATATACTAATATGCAGTGCTGCACAATTAACTCTTTCAAAACCATTTTTTTTAATTTTCACAATTTCATGGCCCCCAGAATATTTTGTTGTATGAATATCTGTACATGCAAAATATTTTAAAGAAAAAACAGAGCCTCTGCTTTAAAACAAACAAACAAACAAAACATTTTATTCTAGCGTCATTCTTTTTTATCAATACTTGGATATGGGTAAGTTTCATAAAAAAAAAAAAAGACCACAACACGCATAAGCAATGTTTTTATTACTTGCATGTGTTTTGATCCAGAGATTCTCTACTCTTTCAGAAGATGCATAATAGCGCCCCCTACCATATAACAGTGAGCCGGAAAATTCCGTCAATGGGAGGGAAAGAGTTAATAAAATGAAAATCTTAATCTTCGATTCATAACCAAAAAACATCTCCCTTTAAATTCATAAGTTAGAATTAGAATTTGTGAAAACAGTGACATCATGCGTGTGTGTATTACGTGTTCAGTCTATAGGTGTGTAGTGTTTCTTTACAAAGTGACATCGCCATCTACTGGTCTGGCAGCAGAATACAGCATTAGTCATTTTCACAGATCCGTGTGAACGGTAATCGTTTGGTTGTCTGTACTCCAAAAAATGCAAAGGAAAAATGTTTCTGTTTTTAGTACATTGTTTTCCAGTTTGTTTCAATTAAATGACTATGTGTACATAACTGTAGAACTACTGCTGTAAGATTCCTGTGAAAGTAATATAGTACTATAAATATACTGTAGTTGTGTAATTTTTGATAATTCAATGTCTTATTTGTGTAAATCAAAATCTATTGGGGAGTTATTTTTAATGATGTTCACTGCACAATCATTCAACTGGGTCAAAATTGGGTACCATTATAATTTTTACAAATATTTTGAAATAATTTTTATTTTTATATTTTCGATTTTCATTTTATGTTTTTCGTTATATTGTTGTGTTTTTATCATTTTTATTTCAGTTTTAGTTATTTAGGTAGATCAAGATAATATAAAGTGAAATGTTGCATTGGCAAATAGTTCAAATAAAATAAGTGTTTAATATTTTACAGTACTGTATGTCAGTTATCATTTAATTTATTTCAAGTAACCCAAATTTTTGTTTTGTTTTTTTTATATATAGTTTTAGTTTTAGTTAACTATAACAACCCTAGTTAAATGTTCATTTATAGAAGATAATATGACATTTAGAATTTGCAAATAAAATGCTAAATTTTGTATTTTGAATAAGTACTGCAGTGCCAACTGTACTAATTATTGTTGTGAGTTCAGTGGTACTAAATACATTTAATCCTTGATGAAATCCTCCAAAGACACCTGACATAATTTCTGTTCTCATTTTCAGACATATGAGTAAACTTGGCCTTTACAGTGACTGGAAAAACTACTATTCACTATTCTACTATTCACATTTTTTCCAAAGCCACATGCATTTCACACTTTCTGAAAATCTTAAGACCCGATCTCAAATCGGAGACTATTTATAATGCAGAATGGATGCATATTGTTTATTATCAGTTCAGATTGTTTATCTGTTTTTCACAGCACTCTTTTTGCCAGGCCTGTAGGCGTTATGTGCATCTCAAAGGCTGCTGTTTATACCCATGGCTGTGTGTGTGTCACATCCTGGGACTCCACTTCACCCCAGACAGATGTCTCCTCATGACCTGTCAATCAAACCCCCGCACAATGCTTTTGATTCTATCAGTTCTGACAGTGGACTGGCTGGTCGAGGGGACCTCGAATATGGCCAAGGTTAGAATTCTGTCATTGGCTTTTCACAAGCAATTTCCCCATTGCAGAAAGGGCACATTTTCCTTTCATTCTCTGGAAGACTGCAAGGTTATAGAAGATCTTTAAAGGGGGATGAACTTTGTGCTTTCAACTTACCAAAATACACACACTCTCACACACACACACACACACATTTCATATTGTCACTAACAATAGTATTTCTTTCATCCCCGGCTCAATGGGAAAACATGTCTGTGGCGACATTTCTGCAAAATAATATTATGTTGCTTCTTGAGTATTTCGTGACACTTTCAAAGTAAAATGTCCAGTAAGTTGTGCTAATATCACGTTTAGTTTTATCCTAAACAGATGAACATGTATCTGGCAACATTTTTTGACGCTGGTTGTTGTATGTATTGTGTGAATTTGGAAATGAAATGTTCAGTAATTGGCGCTTAAAGGTTAATAATCTATCACATTTGAAAATAACGTTGTAGAATGAACCAAACCCTAAACCTAACCGATAGTGTTAACAAAAGCAAACATGAGGTAAAAGGTACATTTCCTTTGGAGTTTTGTAAAAATAGATAGAGAAATGTATTTCCAACAAGGCTAAAAAGCATAAAAAAAACATTGTGCTCTTCTAACACTTTTTGTCTAAACCTAGCTGTAACCCCTTAATCACTTTGCATAACTGAAAACAATTATTTTATTTTTGGTCAACAAAATAATTGGCAACATCTGCAATTATTGGTGGGTCTCGGACAGCAGAGAAAAGACAACGGTAATTGCAAATAATGAAATGAAACTAATAATCATGCATAGTTTGGAAAGCAAAAACAATTGGTTTAATTATACTGTATGTTAACTTTTAAAAGGGGCAGAGAAAACACTTCTGATATCTGTTGTTGTCATAAACTGCTGTGCGTTCAGTCAGACTCAAAGGTTTTTTGAGGATATTTTTGAGTTTGTGACAATGTTAACTTAAAACACACTCAATTTGTATCTCAATTTGTAACTGTTTTACGTGTCATCGTACCAATTTGTACACTCTCTTTTGTATGTTTTCACATGATCTTTTACACCCCACTGGCCCACTGAATGTTACGTTTAGGGGTGGACCTTCATGCTTTTTTTCTTAAAATTATACGTTTCTGTATGAATCAAATCGTATGAATTTATGCAAAATCTAATAAAATCAATACAAAAAACTGATGGGCTTAGTTACGTAATATATTTCATAGCTCAGTTTTAGGGACGTTTTTGTTTTTCTTTGTACAATAAAGGATTTTGATAGTGTTGCCACCACTTGATATCCAATGTAAAATCTGAAGCAAAACCAGTTAAATACCACTGGATTAAAGTTTTTTTTTTTTTTCACTTTTTTAAAATTATTATTTTGAGACTATGAACAAAAAGTTATCACATCCTGAAAGTGTAACCCCTCCGGTTTTACTTATCCCGCTCCAAGTGGGAGGCGGGCATGCTAACAAGGACGCTAGTCAAGTCAAGTCACCTTTATTTATATAGCTCTTTTTACAATGCAGATTGTGTCAAAGCAACTTTACAGTGATAACTGGTATATAATTTTGGCTGTACAGCAGCTCTTAAAGAAAATGGTGTCATTGTCCATCTTAAGTATATTCAGTATTGATTCATTCCATTTTAAGAATCAATAGTTATTAATTTAGTTAATTTATCTATGTCAGCACTGGAGTAAACAGTGATGTCATCATCCAGCTCAGTTCAGTTCACATACAATGGTGTCAATGCAGGCGGATCAAAACACTGTTGAATATCAAATGTCAAGTGTCGCTAAAGACCACAACCTTTAGCATCAGTCGCTAACACACCACTTGAGGCCAAGGGAGTGAGGTTTACATGCAAAGCTCTTACTAGCTGTCCTCCGTCACACTCACCCCAAACCTCACTCCCATCCAGGTCACGACACCAATGTAACCCCTCTGGATCTACTCGCACCATTCCAAGTGGGATTCGAACCGGCATAGGAGATGGGCACGCTAACAAGGACACTAAAGACCACAATCTCTAGTGTCAGTCGCTAATGCACCTCTTGAGGCCTAGGTAGTGAGGTTTACACACACAGCTCTTAATAGCTGGCCTCCGTTACACTCACCCCTCTAAACCTCATTCCCATCCGGGTCACGGCACCAATTTAACGCCTCTGGATCTACTTACACCGCTCCAAGTGGGATTTGAACTGGCGTATGAGGCGGGCATGCTAACAAGGACGCTAAAGACCACAATCTCTAGCGTCAGTCGCTAAAGAACCCTCTTGAGGCCAAGGTAGTGAGGTTTTCACACACAGCTCTTACTAGCTGGCCTCCGTTACACTCACCCCTCTAAACCTCATTCCCATCCGGGTCACGGCACCAATGTAACGCCTCTGGATCTACTTACACCGCTCCAAGTGGTATTCGAACCAGCATAGGAGGCCGGGCATGCTAACAAGGACGCTAAAGACCACAATCTCTAGTGTCAGTCGCTAATGCACCTCTTGAGGCCTAGGTAGTGAGGTTTACACACACAGCTCTTACTAGCTGGCCTCCGTTACGCTGACCCCCCTAAACCTTACTCTCATCCAGGTCACGGCATCAATGTAACCCCTCTGGATCTACTTACACCACTCCAAGTGGGATTCGAACTGGCATATGAGCCGGGCATGCCAACAAGGATGCTAAAGACCACAATCTCTAGCGTCAGTCACTAAAGAACCCTTTTGAGGCCAAGGTAGTGAGGTTTACACACACAGCTCTTACTAGCTGGCCTCCGTTATGCTGACCCCCCTAAACCTTACTCTCATCCAGGTCACGGCATCAATGTAAACCCTCTGGATCTACTCACACCGCTCCAAGCAGGATTCAATCCGGCATAGGAGGCGGGCACACTAACAAGGACACTAAAGATCACAATATCTAGTGTCAGTCACTAAAGCACCTCTTGAGGCCAAAGTAGTGAGGTTTAAACATACACAGCTCTTACTAGCTGGCCCTTGTTACAAAGGATTCCCATAATTCCAAGCGCAAATTCCATTATGAAGGTAATATCCTATAACTGGAATCACTGGCTACCAGTGGTGGACAAGGCAGATTTCTTAATAAATGCAGTTATCTCATCAAGAGAAGATGATAATGCATATGAAATACTAATTATAGTATTATGAAGATGGCTGAGTCCCAGAATGACATTTTATCTAGAGGCTGAATGCTAATTTGGTTCCCTTTCAAAAACAGAAGCAGTGTGTCAGGAATAACTCTTGTTCTTTGCGACTGCATAATGTGAGGGGTACACTCTTGTTTCATTTTAATGCAGAGCCCAGTGTGTGAAAATGGGTATTGAATGGAAATGCGAGCATGACTAATCATCATCAGATTTGGATCTCTGCAGACATTAGCACTCGCCAGCGCAGATGAAAGTCTACGTACATTAGTTAGAGAAGTCAGAAATGTTCTGCTTCACGGAACAGCATTACTGTTTGATTGTGTCTTTGTCATTGTTTGTTAAACGGACAGTTTTGAAACACTATTTGCATTTTTATGTGATATCCAAAATGTAACCCTCCATTAGAAAGCATTTTTGTTTTACTATATTACTTTGTGTTTTTAATATAATTATTTGTATTTAATTGTCATTTGGTATTGAATCACTTATGTCTTAATTGGAGAATTCTAGCATGCGTCACCAGAGAAAAGTCTGTCGTCTTCACTAGGCAAGGCAATTTTATTTGTATAGCACATTTCATACACAATGGTAATTCAAAGTGCTTTACATAAAGAAGAGTCAAATACATAATAATAAAAATGGAATGAATAAGAAATAGAAATAACAGTAAAAACTGATAATTTCGCTATCTGGATGGAAGAGCTAGGAAGTTTCAGGGAGTTTTTTGTTGTCCGTCAGAGCGGATCTAAATAGATCTTCCTCACACGTCACGACCGCTGTCTAGCTCTACCTGTTAAGGCACTTCGAACTGATACACAAAGTTTCAATCTCCCCTTTTGCCAAGATACCTCAAACTGCGCCACACAGCCCCAATCCCCCTTTCGGAGATATCTTAACTATGCAACGCAGTTCAAATTTCCCCTTTGGAAAGTGTCCTGACTGTAATCCAGAGATATCTTAACCATGCACCACAGCTCAAATTTCCCCTTTGGAAAGTGCCCCAACAAACGTTTTTTTATTTCCGGAATATGTTAATCACGTTGCCTTTGCAAGTGATCGCAATTCCCCTTAGAAACCCCTTCCACGTACCACAGAGTCAGATAGCCCAACCATCATGGTTTATCTCCTTATCCAAATTTACCAAATTTTAACCTAATCACAAATGCTTTCTTCCTAATTCTCCCAGCTCTTTCAACCAGACAGCAAGATTTAAAATGAATTAAAAGTCAGAAATAACAAGATGATACATAAAAGATATAAAATACATTAAAAATGAAATAAAAACGGGAAAAGGAATTAAAAGAATAAAAAGATAATACGTATAAAATAAAATGCAAACAGTTCGGACATAGCACAGTGCTCAATCAGCAAATGCATTAATAAAAAAATATGTTTTGAATGTAGAAGATTCAGTTGTGATATTTTGATTAGAGAGGTCCTATTATGCTCATTTACAATTTCATAATTTTGTGATGGCATGTACTTGAATATGTTACATCATTTAGCGTTTTAGCGGAAATGTAACGCCCCTTACCATAATATCCACTCCGGAGGCTTCCTGATGTACTGTAAACACTACTGTAACTAGGCTAACTATGGCATCAGCTTTTCCGTATCAGTTCAAGCTGATAATGATAGTTAAGAACAAGCTGATCAACCCGAACCACCTCCGCAATCACGAATTGTGCAGGACATTTCACAGTGGTAATTCTTTATTTACAGTATACCTCTCTTACATCATACATCTTACGTCATTTATAACATCTGACCTGCATGATTCAGAGAGCAGTCCTTAGAAAAAAGGTAGGTTGTGGTTGTACGGCTGTGGAATAGTGTTAAAAAATACATTTTATTTACTGTCTCCCAAGTTCACCCGCCTTAGAAAGGCCTAAAAAGGGGGTTTCTTGGACATGGCGACAACACACTACTAACGCAACTTAACCAGGCCTTGCCCCTTGTATGCGTATCTCGGGTATTATTTAAATTAGGAATATTGTGATATGTTCGTTCCTGGAAGAAAGCTCAAGACTACAATAGAGGCAGTGCACACTGATATAGAAAATAACCCCCCTTGGAGTGAATTTGTGCTTTGTAACTGCAGACATTTTTCATGCTCAAACAGCAAAATTACACACTAAAGAAAGTTGAAAAAGTACAAATAGAAAACATAATAGCACCCCTTAAAATTACAAGATCAAAAAAGGTATGTAAAACATACACGGATGAATCAGTTCACAATAACAACTAAAACATGCATTTATAAAATAGATTTGAATTTCCATTTCATGCTGACTTTGAAATGACTATACCTCTGCATAATAAAATAGGAGTATTTTAAAATCATCCCTAAAAACATCACCTTTTGATCCCCCACAGAAATTTTTAAAGGAGAATGAATGGTTAATTTTTAAATATTTTTAAATGGTATCAGAACTTTCTGTGGCACTGTTCCCATGTGATATATACAAGGAACTAAACTTTGGAGTTTTAATCTTCCTCAGAGGCAAGTGGATAACTTAACAAAATGACCTATGCTGGCACAATAATGACAAGAACAAGATAGTATGCAAATTCTGGCCAACACCCATGATTAAAAACAAGTGTGCTACAGAATGGCACCCAGGGTTGAAGTGAATTAAGACAAATGAAGGTGAGAGCACTTGCTGAATTACCTGAGCTCTAGAGAACAGCTGCTGTGAAGGCCCACTGATTTTTAATCCAAATAATATATTTTAATAAATGCTAAATTAAAAAAATATAACCAATTTTTTAAAAAAAATTTAAAAAGAGTTGATTATCTAATTATAAATACTGATTATCCATGTTTTGTTTTTTTTATCATACTCCCTGCATTCCATATTAAAGATTTACACCAATATTTTCAAGAAAATGTTAAGTTAACACTTTTTTTTCTTGTTACATGTCTACATGGCATGTAACAAGAAAAATGGGCAGACAGACAGACAGACGGATAGGCAGACAGACAGACTGATAGACAGACAGACAGACAGACGGATAGACATACAGACAGACGGATAGACAGACAGACAGACGGATAGGCAGATAGACAGATGGAGAGACAGACGGATAGGCAGACAGACAGACGAATAAACAAAAAGACCAGACTGTCCTCCAAAAAAAACGACCCTATAGGTTATTTTCTAAGCAGTTTATTACGACCTATATTTACATTTTAAAGTCATGCGCCCTCTAGCTGGCATAAAAATAATGACAGTGTTGTGTTATGTCTGTCGTCATGAAATGACGTATGACTGTCGTTATCAATCAAAATGCATGTTCAGATAAATGCAATGTGTGGACTTTTTACACCATTTGTCCTATTTCCATTTAGCAAAACTCTTTTTTTTTATTAACGACTACACCCATCCCACCCCTAAACCTACCCTTAGTGATTTATGGTGCATATACACTTTATGAGCACATGCCTTCCCTGGGATTAAAACCCACGATCGCATGATCACATGATTGTATATTGTTATATATTGCAATGCTCTGCCAATTGAGCTACACGAAACCCGAAATATGACGCAGATAAAATTTAAACAATGCATTAAAATAAAACTGTCTTGTTGTCGATAGGGGCGCAACTTTAGCAAACGCTCCTATGGGTCGTATTTCATGCATTAAAATAAAACTGTCTTGTTGTCGATAGGGGCGCAACTATAGCAAACTCTCTTATGGGTCGTATTTCATGAATTAAAATGAAAGTGTCTTGTAGTCGATAGGGGCGTAACTTTAGCAAACGCTCCTATGGGTCGTATTTCATGAATTAAAATGAAAGTGTCTTGTAGTCGATAGGGGCGCAACTTTAGCAAACGCTCCTATGGGTCGTATTTCAGGGAAGTGACAAACGACCTATATGGGCGTATTGGTTGGAGAACATGTTGGACAGACGGATAGACAGACAGACAGACAGAAAGACAGACGGATAGACAGATGGACGGACAGACAGACAGACAGATAGACAGAGACAGACAGATAGACAGAGACAGATAGATATAGATAGATAGATAGATCTGATATAGACTGATACATAAATAAACAAACATGCCTGATATATTTCTGATCATTTTTTTTTACACAAAACCACTTTATGTAAAGACAGTTTTAAACTACATTTTAAACACACACACACACACACACACACAAAAGACAGATAGATAGATAGATAGATAGACAGACAGACAGACAGACAGATGGATAGACAGACAGACAAACAGACAGACGGATAGACAGACGGGCAGACAGACAGACAGACGGGCAGACAGACAGATGGATAGACAGACAGACGGATAGGCAGACAGACAGACGGGTAGACTGACAGATGGAAAGACAGACAGACAGATGGATAGACAGATGGGCAGACAGGCAGATGGACAGACAGACGGACGGATGGACGGAGATAGATAGATAGATAGATAGATAGATAGATAGATAGATAGATAGATACATAGATAGATAGATAGATAGATAGATAGATAGATAGATAGATAGATAGATAGATAGATAGATAGATAGATAGATAGATAGATAGACAGATAGACAGATCTAACGATTGACTGATATAGACTGATACATAAATAAACATGCCTGATATACAGTAATTTTTTTTTTACACAAAACGTCTTTATGACAGTTTTAAACTACGTTTTAAACACACACACAAAAAAACACTTTTAGAGAAAAAAAAACAACAACTGTATTTTGGTTCAAAACTCACTGTGTGAGAGCTACAGTAGCCACTTCTCCTCAGTTCTCAGCACAGCTGTTCAGTCATTGGCATTGAAATACATTATTTGTGATACATGACTCAAAGTCAATGGTGCAGTTACTCGCAGGCCTCGGTGGCCCCTGCTGTCATAACAGCCTCTTTAAATCCAAATGTAGATGCTATCGTACTGTTAAGTGCCAAATCCATAAATGTAGTGTGCAAGATTCCGTTTCTCATAACAGACGTTCAAAAATCCATTTCCTTTCCTTTAATTACATTTCAGCACTGTTTCCGCTCCTAACTTTGAGCTATTCATTGTATTTGGCCAGTTTAATAAAAAATAAATAAATAAATAAATAAAAAACTAGCAAATCACAGTAATGTTTGGCCCTGTGAATGTAATCTTCCCTCCAGAGTAAACAATTACAAATTGAATCAGATGGAGCCTCGTGACTAAACCCAATGACTTGTGGGTATATTTGAGCCTGACCTACACTAATAATCTTCATCCTTTCCAGCTAGCATGTTATTACATAGATACCATTATTGATCTCAGGAATAGCAGGTTTTTCTCCATCTCCAGCTGCTTCCTTTCCACATGTGCTTGGCTCCTCAGGATAATAGCTTTGGAAGGATTGCTGAGGCGTGCGCGAACATAATTCCCAGTCGTGCAACCAACACTCAAGCAACAGGTGTTGAATTGTGACCTCTGAATAGAGGTGTGCATGCAGATAATGTAACAGCATTCCTCATAAGATCTATTCAGCTTGTCATCAGAAAATAAAGATTCAGGTTGTTAAATTGCAAACAATGTCATGCTCAATGAAAAAGAAAGAACATATTACAGAACATGAAATACAATAATTGTACTGTATACACAAATAATTGCCTTTTTTTTAAAGTATGTGTACTTCTTTTTCACAGAGTACTTATTATAGAAATAATATACTTTAGTGTGAACTGATTGTAATGTTTTTGGACACTTTATTGCATGTTAGTTGCAATTAAATGAAAATGAATTATAGTTTAAATTTACATTAAAGGTGATTTTTTTTTTCACTGTTCTAAAGCATAAAAATACCATAATATGTTTGCAGAGATTTAGGAAACATAATAAGTTCACATGCTTGTTTCTCCAAGAAACAATTCTAAAGCCAGTTATTCTACTTTGAAATGTGTGTTCCATGTCAGAATGTCTGTTTTTGTTTTGGTCTCTGTGATCCCGCCCACTGCCAATTTACCCAATAGTATTTCAACACCCCGGGTTGCCAGTTGGCGGAAAACGCAGTATATTGTAGCCATGGAAGCCAGCAAACGAACTGGATCAGAAATCACAGATTCTACCTGACTTAACATGCCTTGGCAATAAAAACATTTCAAATGTAAACATTAGCCGATCAACTTACATTTTAAGGCTTGTCGCTTTCCATTGTCAACTGCACTGCGTCTGATCAATCTGGCAAACCGCATAAGCGTCGAGTCTGAGGAGGGGGTGGGAAAACGACTCTCTCCAATATTTTGAATTTGGACTGCAGTACCCGTTTCAACCACTAGCTGTCAATGTTACATAGTTCACCTTTAAAGATGCAATAAGCGATTTCTGAGAAATGCTGTTGAAAGTGGATCGGACCGATCGGCCACGGCAAACTTATAGCCAATCAGCAGTAAGGGGCGTATACACTCATGAGGGGGGAGGTGATGGTGTTGCATAGCATGTTTGTGAATTTGGGGGTGGGGATATCAATATAGGGGTGTGATCCTTTTGGGTAGGGGCATGTTTGTTTGGGTGATTTCAAATATCAACAACAATTCTCAGAAATCGCTTACTGCACCTTTAAATGCAATTAGCTGAAATTTAGAGTATTTTTGACCCACTTATAGTAAGTACTTAAACTTTTTGTTTTTCTCATTGCACAATGAAAGATACTACAACTAACAAGTTTCAGCATTTCAAAGAAGCGTAACTTTCAGTTAAGACCTTGATAAGTTAAGCCAGTTGAATGCGCTGGTTTATTTTTTAATTTTTTTGGTCTATGAGCATCATGAAACTCCTAAATGTGGATAACATGGACTCCTTTCTAATCCAGTAATGTTTCATTGCCATATGCAGTGTTTCACAGTGATTCAGTGTTGTGTGGGAGGTCATTTGAGAAGTGGGTTAAGGTGTTGCTTCAGTCTGGTAAATGTGTCATTAGCATTTCCCCTCCAATTACCTTTTTAGACCGTCTCAAAGGGCTTGACTCCATTTTGACAACCCTGTAATCACAATTCAGAGATGGCAGGAGTGTGACTGACACTGATAAACTACACCAACCATCTAGAAAATTTTAGCCAAAGATCATGAGAACCCAGTATCTTGACTCTTGCTGTAATGTTTTTGCTCTAGTAATTTATTATAAGACATTTTTTCTTATAACAAATTATCTACACTTATTGAATGTAAATCCCATTTGTTTTATACTAATTTGTTCACAAAATCTATGGAAGCTTGTTTCCGCCACTGAATAAAAAACAAAAAAAACGTAACTGCGACTTTTTATCTCACAATTCTGCTTCTTTTTCCTCGCAATTGCTGGTTTACCTCTCTCAATTCTGCCTTTTTCTCTCAGAATTGTATGATCTAAACTCACAAAAGTGTGTTATAGTCAGAATTGCGTGGTATAAAGTCGCAATTGCATGATATAACATCAGAATTACATGATATAATGTCAGAATTACGTGATATAAAGTTGCAATTGTGAGTTATAAAGTCAGAATTGCGCGATATAAAGTCTTGATTGCCAGTTATAAAGTCAGAATTGTGCGACATAAAGTCTCGATTGCCAGTTATAAAGTCAGAATTGCCTGATAAAAAGTCACGATTGCATGTCATAAAGTCAGAATTGAGCGATATAAAGTCGCGATTGCAAGTTATGAAGTCAGAATTGTGATATAAAGTCACGATTGCAAGTTATAAAGTCTGAATTGCGTGATATAAAGTCACGATTGCGTGTTATGAAGTCTGAATTGTGAGATATAAAATTGCAATTGCCAGTTATAAAGTCAGAATTGTGATATAAAGTCACGATTGCCAGTTATAAAGTCTGAATTGAGCGATATAAAGTCTCGATTGCGTGTTATGAAGTCAGAATTGCGTGATATAAATTCGCATTTGTGTGATATAAAGTCAGAATTGCGTGATATAAAAAAACAGTTTACGGTAGACATTGACTCTCATTGTAGGGAAAAAAATACTATTGAAGTCAATGGCTACCGTCAACTGTTTGATTACCAACATTCTTCAAAATATCTTCTTTTGTGTTCAACAGAAGAAAGAAACTCAAACAGGTTTGGAACAAAATGAGAGTGAGTAAATGATGACAAAATTTTCATTTTGGGGTGAATTATCCCTTTAATGCATTTTAGTGCAACTGTATTGTAACCAAAAAATCACACCGACCCCAAAGTTTAGTGTATTGTGAATGTCTACGTTTTAAAAGTCTCATATTTGTGTATCCAACTTTATAAAAGTGTACATTTTAGAAGCTGTCAATGTGTTCATATTGTACACATCATCAGTGTGTATACAAATGTAAAGCACAATACAACACCTGGGAAAGCATGCATGGAATAGAATGGAGTGGTTCAGCAATGGCTTGGCCTGATGGTGGAAAAGCGGCTCTACAGAAACCACACTGAAAATGCTCACACATACTGTTGAACTATTACCATAAACTGTATGCTGAGCAGGCTGTGTTTGCTTCCAGAGCATTCAAGGTCATGACCTCTCATTAGGTTTTTCCTCTTTCCCAACATGCCGTCATTGCATTGAACCACCGATATAAAGCCTCATGTGACTGAACTATAATTTGTCTAATTAATAGACCCATTTCCCTCTTCAAATCCAGCTGGCCTAAAGAGAATGTTATTTGCACCGGGAACACCCATTAATGTACATCTGTCATGGAAAATGCTTTTTGCTGCTATCAAAGCCTGATCCTGACATGGCAGAAAGGGGAGGTTATAAACGGATAATAGGATTGTAGCAGCCCTTCGTGGAATAAAAGGCACACACTTTAAGATGGCAACAGACTTGAAATTCACAGCACGACTCACACATAGTCGTATCTTAATAGGAATGTCTGCATGTTTATTACGATATGAGCTGCTGTGAAAAATGGCAAAACGGTTTCTGCCTGTACACTCAGCAAAGAGAACTTATTTTCATCGAGAATCATCTTTAAAATGGGAAAACAGTGAGTTTTATTCAGTGTGTGTTAGATTTGGGCTCATCTATATGCGTTCTCAAATACATACACATTCGAAATTTATAGTCTTTCTCTTTGGGGCAGTCGTGGCCTAATGGATAGAGAGTCGGACTTGTAACCCAAAGGTCATGGGTTCGAGTCTCAGGTCCGGCAGGGATTGTCAGTGAGGGGAGTGAATGTCCAGCGCTCTCCCCACCCTCAATACCATGACTGAGGTGAGACCCTTGAGCAAGGCACCGTACCCCCAACTGCTCCCGGGGCGCAGCAGCAATGGCTGCCCACTGCTCCGGGTGTGTGTTCACGGTGTGTGTGTTCACTGCTGTGTGTGTGCACTTGGATGGGTTAAATGCAGAGCACAAATTCCGAGTATGGGTCACCATACTTGGCCACATGTCACTTCACTTCACTTCATTCACTTTTAGGAAAACACAGTAAAAATACTGATGACTCATCCTGCTCTTCACAGATTTTTGTCCAATCAAATGCTCTGAATTAGAATGTCCCGCTCCCTGCAACAAATCACCAAATCATGATTCATGGCTGTGATGTAACCAAAGCCAAAAAAATTTACAGCGGCTGCGTCCAAAATCGCATACTCTCTTGTGTAGGTACTTATTTTGAATAAGTAATTACTTCACAACCCCTAAAAAGTATAGTATGAGTGTGTGTAGTATGAATGTTCGCCATGTTGTTATTATCATGTGACCTACCATGGACAGTTCACTGCCATTCACAAATCCTCTCCCATGGCCTCATGTCCATCGTATGCACACTTCAGAATCTCGGCAGAAGAAGTAGGTCATCCCCACTATATTGTAGGGAAGTATGCGATTACACCATTTGACTGGATCCGAAATGTTTTCAAAATGGCTGCCTGGTTACTGCACTCTTATACTAAATGTGGGCAGCGAAGGCTGTTTAAACACACTGAAATGAGATTCATATGAGATTATTTTGGCAATTACATGAAATTATTATATGACAGAGTGTTAGAAAAGCTTCTTTGAAACTGTATACAAGCATCTCATAAGTAAAAGAACATCTTTGGATGTCTCACAGTTGTTTTGAGGCGTTTTTAAGACTTTGTCAACTTAAAAGTAGTTCAAACATGAAAGTGTGTCTTTAAATTTATGTAAACTAAATTGAAATAAACATTAAATACAACTAATAAAACTAGAGCATTATAACAGAGTCAAAAAATACTAATGAACAGCAGCTTTTTCAAAAAAAAAAAATGAGCCAAAGCGATTGTGAACTGTAATGTTGCTACATTTAGTGAATTATTTTCCAACACTGGAGTGTTGTATTGTTCATTCAACTATCAAACTTCACATTTCTGGAAATCATGGTTCTTTTCACAATGGTAATAAAAGGTCCATTAACAAGTACTTGTAGATAACAAACAAAAACATTACATTCAACCTGAATCAGAAAACTTTTCAAGCAATTACCTTTTCAACATATTTTTCTAAAGACTGTCAAAATACTGCAATAGAGCATACATTTTTGATGGTTTTCTGTATACGAATGAAGAATGTCAGCATCTTTCCCATCTCTGTATTAGTATTAGAGTCTCTTTCACGTCTGTTTTGTTCTCTGTGAAGGCATTCCAGCCCCTTGCAACCCGACTCCCGAGGTTTCTAGACCCGTAGAGAGAACAAATAAACAAAGTTTCAAAGTATAAATGTCATATACTGGCAGGTTTAGCAAATCTGTAGGTGGTCCCAAGGACTTGCAATATGACCTGCAGACTCTGAGGAAATTCAATTCAATGGCTCTTTTCATCTGCAGCTATAGTGGAACCCAAGCAAATGAAAAACAAGTGTAAAAAGACTCAACAAAAGTCTACTACTGCGCTGATAACTTATAACTTATTTTTGCAAACAGACTTTGTTATTATACCCCAAAATTCTGGTGAAAACTGATGTTTAGTCTGCGCTCAAGTGTTACATGTTATGAAGTGGGATTGACACATTGACACTCCATGTCTTTCCAAAAAGAAGAAGAAGACTCTTCTTGCTGCCAAGAAGTGATTTTCAACAACATTTTGTTTTGAAATGTATTCAAAATATCATAAAACAATCATAAAATTATTTCATACTCATACTCTGTATTCCAAGTCATCTGAAAACATATGGTAGTTTTGTGTGAATAACAATAACAATTTGTTATCCAGGTCAATGAAGTGACTCTTTTTTTTTTTT
>RJVU01024579.1:828878-861972 GCA_003731715.1 Anabarilius grahami
TTTTTTTTTTTTTTTTTTTTAAATATTAATATTATTTTGTGCAAAAATTCATAAAAACTGCAATTCACACATAATGACTTGAATACACCTCTTCTATGATGAGCATGTTTTTAATTCCAATTTTTAAATTTTATTTATAAAGTTACAAATGTTGGTTAAACTGTTCTGACATTAAAGGTGCTAAATAGGATGTTTTGTTTTATACATTTTTTCAATATTACTTGAAACTGTCTTTACTAACTGATAAAAGACTATTTATTAGGTGCACTGAAAGGAATATTATTAATAAACATCATCTGTGGACGAGGTGGGGCCTTAAAAACATCAGCCAATCGTTTACGCGAACATCGCGTAAACGATTGGCCCTCTGGCTTGTCAATCACTGCCATGACGTTCCTTGTGAGAGACGCGCGGCTGCGCGCTCCAGTAACTTTCCACACTCCACAGGCGCCGCATGCAATGTTTTTGTCAGGAGACAGAAGTAACAACTGCAGATTATGAGTTACCTGCGGTGAGTCCGACATAATGAATCCACTAAGTGTGTGCGCGGCTTTAAGTCGCGCACACACTTAACGATTGTAAGGCCGATTATGAATGTAAATTGATACTTATGACTGATCGCGCTCAAACGCGTCCAGTCAGAGCCAGTTGCGTTCAGTCTGCGATTACAGTCGGTGTTCAAATTCCATGTGAAAGTATATAAATCTGCTTCAGGAGCAGGAAACAATCGCTGTATGTTGAGCATAGTCTTAGAATGTTTTAGCTAGTCGTTAAATGTGTACCCGGCTTAATAACACAGCGAATGCCGGTGGTAAACACTCGTGTTCCAATACTCGTGCATGAGTTTTGGGAGGCGTTCCCTCGAAAAGAGCTGTGAAGGAGGGGGGTTGTTCTTACGCATGCGCTCATTTAAAAAAATCAGTCGACGAAAAGATCCTGTGTACCACCTTTAAAAGAACAAAATGCTTCACTTTTTTGACATTACAAGGATCAGGTTGTATGTAATGTGACCCCCCAAAATGTAAATTATTAATTAATAATATATATATATAGGCCAACATGGCTTGGCTAACGATATGTTCGAATAATGTCTTCCTCTGGCATTCCAAAGAAATTAATGCGAGTGGAAAATATTTTCTCCCTTCTACCCTGCGCTGTCTGTTCTCTGCGGTGTCTCTTCCTAGCAGCAGCAATTGCAGCCATGTCGCAAAGTGGGTTAAGACGTGCTTTTTTTGGGCGTTAAATAATGGCGCAAATACCAGTAAATTGACGAGCGCAAATATTAGTAAATCGTGTTGCGTTATTCATTTAAATACTCTCCTCCCATTAATTTTGTGTCTTAAAGGGAAACTCCTACAAATGCATATGCAATAAGGTCAGCTGCAAAAACAACTCAGTCCACGCCTTTTCAGCGCTAATTTTGCACTGCGTGTCTTTAGTAAATCCCTACAGTAGTTTTTTAACGCCAAAAGAGGGTTTCCACTGGCGCAAGCTGTTAGTAAATATGGCCCATTGAGTATTGAACAAACACAAACCCGGAGCAGAGGGCAGCCATTTTTGCTGTGGCACCCGGGGAGTGATTGGGAGTGTTAGGCACCTTGCTCAAGGGCAATTCAGTCATTTCCTGCCAATAATGAGAATCGAACCCACAACCTTTGGGTTACCAGTCTGACTCTCTAACCATTATGGCATGACTGCCCCTTTTTGTGGTTTGATGCTGTCAAACCAGGTGTGATGTGGTTAGGTAAATCTGACCGAATTTTCATTTTTGGCTACACATTTCTTTAGTCAAACAAATGCATCTGGCTCATTTGATTCAGGATTGCTAACAGGCTCTATTAACTGAGATCTTTTACGGTGACCTCAATCAAACAAAATCAACCTCTCTACCTCTAATTTTCTTGTGCTTAACTGGAACCTTCATTTAAGCTCTTTCACTGCCTTTTACACAATGAAACACAAAGGCCATAATGTAAGTTTTCCTCCAATTACACCTCAAATTGAACCCCAGGGCCCCCGCTGTCTTGTTTGCTCTGGGTCTGGATATGTAGTCTGCTATTTTCTTTCCACAGATGTGCACACTGCACCTCTCTCCTCAGTACAGAGATGCTCCTATTATCCCAGCTGTTGTGTTATGGGCAGCCTTGGACTAGCCGTCTCCAGGGCCCTGTTTTTTCAGCTGCCGCCATCCTCGCCTTCCCCAACCCCCCTCTTGGCCCTTTCTGGGCTGTCTGGCTCTTTCCCTCTGGGGAAGTATGATGCACAACCCATATTAAACATGATAAAGAGGTATGAAGAACAGAAATTTGTTTTCTAGATGTTGTTTTCATTTCTCACTACAGTGTTTTGATTCCTATCGTTCATCTTGTAAATTCAATGCTGTACAATCTTGTTCATCCGCAATCGGATGCGTTTGACTCTCATCGGCTCGGGGCTTTGAATGTTCGCAGGTTGTTTTTATCAGGTTGAGCCAGCAATCGCTCGGAGAGAACTGAATTAATAATAACGAGTAAAGCGAGCGGCATGCAGCAGGCGATCAGCAAAGATACTCTAATCGAGACGCTGTTGCAAGACCTGCCATTATAAGAGTTCACACTTGTAATATTTTGTTCTCATCACAGACAGTAGTGGCAACAAGCAGGCCTCTACAGCTGGATCCTGCTGGTAACAGGGGTGACATTTCACACAATCATATGCAAACAATTGCGCATGTATTGTCATTGTTTTTATTAACAACATCTTGAAACACTGTTGCAGGAGACAAATCAGTTTGACTCTCTGCAGCAAGTAAATCCCAACAGTGGGATTCTGGATGAAACATTCACTTACCAGTGTTCTTTTAGTGTCATTTAGTTATATGCTATTATTCATGTTTTCAAAAAAAAAATTCATTTTCATTTTAGTTTAATTTTTAGTAATTTTGTTATGTGCTTTTATTATTATTAAATTTGGTATGTAGCATCTATTCACACTCCAGGCAAAAAGTTATTAAAAGATTTTTGATCGGCCAATCCATTCTCGTATAGCGCGTCAACGAATTTGACGGCGAGCACACAAAAATGGATTTGATGCTGTATCATCACAATTGACACCAAACTTGGTATATGCCATTATAGGCATGACTTAGGGATACATGCACAGTATCATCATACCGCCACCTACTGGCCGAGCCGAGATAGAAAAAAATGGCTTATAAATTTTGAATGCCTTGTCCTAAAATCACGAGGTCTCCTTAGATTCCTTGAGGCATGCCGAGTTGAACAAAATCCAGTTTTCTTTGGTCGGCCATTTTGGGCATCGGCCATTTTGAATTTTGTCATAAAATGCTGTGTTTTCCGAACGCATGAACGTATCATTCTGGAACTTGCTATGATTCATCGAAGCCATGTTCTGAGATGACCTGTAAAGTTCTAGGTCAGAGCACCCTAGTGGCCAAGAGATATAATGAAATTTTTGAAAATGCTTATAACATAATTCAACTTATATCAGTAGAATTGTTGGCTTATGCCAAGTCCTACAATACCAAATTTGCCATATTCTACCATACTTACTGTTCGCCATATTGCATTTTATTCAAAACCTACTTTTTCGGACTCCTCCTACAAAATTTTTCAGATTTGTACAAAATTTGGTATGTAGCATCTACAGACACTCATGACAAAAAGTTATTAAAGGATGTTTGATAGACCCAACCGTTGTTTTATCTGTGTCAACAAATTTGACTGCTAGCACGCCAACATGGATATGCGGCTGTATCTTTGCAAAAGTTTAGTGTATTGACACAAAACTTAATACATGTCATCGCAGGCATGACTTGAGGGTGCATGCAGAGTTTCGTCATAGCGCCACCTACTGCTCAGAAGTTATAAACCATGTTATTATGTTATAAGCACTTTAACTGATGTAATTTAAACACCTTTATCCTAATCTCATGATCACAGATGTCCACAAATATTTCCTTTTCTGCCCTTATTCGGCTTGACCCCGTAATTGCTGCTTGCAGCTATATTTTAATTTGCTTTTGTTCTTTTTATATATTAGTGTTTACTTTATTTTTATTTCAGGTTTAGTTTTTAGTTGTTTTTTTTTCATTTATTTCAATGTTATTATTTTAGTTCTTGACCCCTCTGCGATTTCCGCCTATGGGTACAAGGGCTTAGCTGAAATGGCATGGTTGCTTGTATTTTTATCTTACAACTCACGTTTGCTTTTGTTAAAGGGATAGTTCACCAAAAAATGAAAATTTGATGTTTATCTGCTTACTCCCAGGGCATCCAAGATGTAGGTGACTTTGTTTCTTCAGTAGAACACAAATAATGATTTTTAACTCCAACCGTTGTGGTCTGTCAGTCGTATAATGCATGTCGGTGGGAACTTCGTCTATAAGAGTAAAAATAAACAAGCACAGACAAATCCAAATTAAACCCTGCGGCTCATGACGACACATTGATGTCCTAAGACACGAATCGATCGGTTTGTGCGAGAAACCGAACAGTATTTATATCTTTTTTTACCTCTAAAACACCGCTATGTCCAACTGCCCTGCACATCCTGTTAGTGAGGTCAAAAAACGCGTTCTGATGACGGAAGTGATCTCTTGCGCTTATACTTCAATGAGTGTGAGACATCACTTCCATCAGAGTGCGTTCAGACCTCACTAACCGGATGTGGAGTGCAGTTGGACATAGTGGTGTTTTAGAGGTAAAAAATTATATAAATACTGTTCGGTTTCTTGCACAAACCGATCGTTTCGTGTCTTAGGACATCAATGTGTCGACTGACAGACCGCAACGGTTGGAGTTAAAAATCATCATTTGTGTTCTACTGAAGAAACAAAGTCACCTACATCTTGGATGCCCTGGGGGTAAGCAGATAAACATAAAATTTTAATTTGTGGGTGAACTATCCCTTTAACATAATTGGTCAGGTTTAGTATAAGGTTTATTGTAGGTGGTACGTTATTTTCAAACACGACAGAGAATCAAACTTTTAGTGCCACTCATTTGACATTTGACTTTGAAATTTCAGTGAATTATCCAAGAAGCAACATAATATAATTTTACAGAATTGCCACCACAGGCACGTTTTTCCTGGGATGAACATTATGCTGCCTTGTAAGAGCAACAATGCAACAGCCAATGAAATAGCAAGAATCTAGAAGGGAACAACAGGAGGACCAGGCAGTAGGAAGCGGGAGCCAAAAAATAAAAATATATGTCAAACTGTCACCCCAAGAATGTTTTTTTTTTTTTTTAGATCTTTTTGCCATCCTCTGCAAATCGGTGTGAAAACAACCACAAGTCCTTCATTCCTTCTGTTTGCTGGCATGTTGTCAGGAATGAACTCTCCTGTTACTATACATGTGTTTTTGTGAGAATGTAATGTCGAGGAGGAAAATGATCTTGAAATTGACACACCTAGTGTGTGATCAGTTGTGTAATGTGCACACTAACACAAAAACGACAAGAAACTGTCCGTCTTTCAATGTGTGCAGGATGACAAGCTTTAGTCCTCTAGTGTGTGCTTGGCACGAGACAGAACTACATGTGTCTGCTGCAGAAAAGAAAATTACAGAATACAATTTTTTTTTTTTTTGGTTCTGTCAACATTTTATTTTTCAAGATAGCAGACAGAGTTTAGGAAAATCAGTTTTGAATGTAACTACTCGGCATCAAAATGTATAGAAAATATCTCCATCTAAATTATTTACCTGTGATTTGTGTGTTCTGTTATATGGACTCCACTAGACCCCTGAAGGTGTGCTGTGATATATGATGTTTTATTAACAAAATTCGGGAGGAGCAAGTTCAGATAATTAACCTAATTAGCACAGGTGGAGAGCATTCAGTTAATCAACTCAACCAATGTCAAAGGTATAAATTCTGCAGACTGACTTCCGTTCATCTGAGAGTTTATCAGCATCCCTCCTCCACCCCATCTCCTCACTTATAGTTCTATCTACTTTTACAATACCGGGGGGAGTACTCTGGGTTCGGGACAAAATTCAGAGCTCGGAGCCCTCTCCCCGGACAGCAAGCCAAATACGCATAACTTTACTCTATTTAATTATATGGATATGCGAACTCGTGAACTGGCACCAAGATGGAACACACTGAGAAAACTTAGTCGCCTGACGAATAAAAACTGCCCGACTGCCGACCGTCGGCTTGGTGTGTTCCTGCCTTTAGCAGCAGATCCTTTAAGTCCTGTAAGTTGTGAGGTGGAGCCACCATGGATCGGACTTGTTTGTTCAGCACATCCCACAGATGCTCGATTGGATTGAGATCTGGGAAATGTTGTCTTCAGACTCATTGTTGTGCTCCTCAAATTATTCCTTAACCATTTTTGCTTTGTGTCATGGTGCATTATCCTGCTGAAAGAGGACACAGCCACCAGGGAATACTGTTTCCATGAAAGGGTGTACATGGTCTGCAACAATGCTTAGGTAGGTGGTACGTGTCAAAGTAACATCCACATGGATGGCAGGACCCAATGTTTCCCAGCAGAACATTGCCCAAAGCATCTCACTGCCTCTGTCGGCTTGCCTTCTTCCCATAGTGCATCCTGGTGTTCCCCAGGTAAGCAACGCACACACACCCGGCCATCGAAATGATGTAAAAGAAAACATGATTCATCAGACCAGACCAATCTTCCATTGCTCCGTGGTCCAGTTCTGATGCTCACGTGCCCACTGTTGGTGCTTTCAGCGGTGGACAGGGGTCATCATGGGCACCCTGACTGGTCTGCGGCTACGCTATGTGATGCACTGTGTATTCTGACACCTTTCTATCAGAACCAACATTAACTTCTTGAGCGATCTGAGCTACAGTACCTCATTCCATTCACTATTTTCTATATCATGGTGTATAAACCTTTCAAGACAGTCCAATGAGCCATGAGGTTGTTTTAGATGCTATCAATATGTCTATATTGTTTTAGCATCTATCCAATCATATAAAAAAGAATGTTTTTGTGCCTGTAAATGTTATGTATGAATATCTATGTATAAACAATGAGATCATTTCTAATTTTAAACCAGTAGTTGTTAATGGTTCATGAAACTATTAATAGTAAAGCAATGTGTAGGTTACACTTTATTTTAAGGTGACGTAGTTACATTGCACTTACTCAAATAAGTACTGAGTAGTACTACATGTACTTACTATAGAGTTATGGTTATAGGGTTAGGGCTTAGAAAACACTTAATATTAATGCAATTAATGTCTAATCAGGCTATACATGTAAAGCACATAATTAATGGCAATTTAGTGTTTCCTGCAACTATAATAGATCTGAGAACTACTTACACCTAAAAACCATTACTACTGGTTTAAAATACTGTACTCTACTTAGATAAGGAATAAAAAAGCATTTTTACATACAACCTAATTAATCAATGATAAATAAAATACACTGTCAATGAATGAAGAACTTACTGTTTGAATCTAGCCCATTAGAGTAGAGTCATTTATAAACAATGTCTTGTCTTTAAACTAATAGTCTGCAAATGATTTATGAGTACATTGTTACTGTACACTTATTACAAAGTATCACCCTGTCACATCTGTGCACTATAGCTTATTTTTTTAGGCAAATTTTTGAACTTTGAGTTGCAGCACTGTCATGAATTGCTTGCGTTGTGGCATTCCTCGTTTGCGAGTTGCTTTCCTACTGTAAATAAGTGTAAAAGCAGATGTTTTTATCTTGACTGTCCTGGACCGAATGCATCAATAACAAGCTAGCAGAGTCTTCTGTGGATAAATTAAAAGCTAAGTAACAGCATACAGTGCATTTCATTATTATTTCCTGAGTCGCTTTTAGCTAGAATGAAATGGCATTTAGGAGATATTTTGGGACATCTCAGTGGGTGAAACATCGTGATGCAATTTGTGCAGAGCTCTGTAAGTGCTGTGGCAGCTGAAAAAGGCTGTTGCTTCAGTCAGCATCCTGGAGAGGGTTTTTTATAAAGGCTGTCTGTTCTTGTTCTCTCGAGTATTTCCTCATTTCTCATTGGTCATCGGTGGCCAGATAGCATCTGGTGACCTTGATGGTCATTTAAAGATGGACGAAAAACATTCTCAGATTCAATCATTTAAGAAGCTGTCAGGTCTGACGTACTATCTCCGTGGCAAATTGCCAGATGTTTTTTTTTCTAGACTGGGAATTGGATGAGTGCAGGTGTGTTTGAATAGGCTATACCAGCATTTACATGCAGAACGAGATTGCGGGATGGATGAGAGTAAAGTTGGGGCAAGAAGAGACGTCAGCTTGGTTGTACACTCTAACCAGACCGGGGGACCGTTCACACAATACTATTTTCAACAAAAACGGAAAACCTTTTATACGTTTTGCTCGTTCATTTACACGACAATGTTTCGAGGCCTAAAAATGCAAATTTCTGAAAATGGGCTTCAAAGTGAAAGCTTTTGAAAATGATACCGTTCTCGTCTCTGTGTAAACTACAAGAACGCAAATTTGTGAAAACAGTGATGTCATGCGCATGCGTATTACGTGTTCAGAATATAGGCGCATAATTTTTCTTTACAAAGTGGCATCGCCATCTACTGGCCTGACAGCAGAATACAGCATTTTTAACCATTTTCACGGATGTGTATAGCCCTGGAACACACCAAGCCGACGCCAACGAACTAGTGGCTCACGTCGGCAGTGTCTGGGTTCAAAGTTGCCTTGACACACCAAACAGACGCTCGACACCCGACGGCCAAGTAGCACGTCTGTCCTGCGTAAGAAGAAATGCCTTTCCGTACCAGCAGATGGCAGTAGCTGAACAGCCAATCAGAATGATCAGATGGCCCGACAAGCTCCGACGCCGATTCAACATGTCGAATAGGCCGAAAAAAAGCAAACGAAGACCAACTTCAGCCAACGGTGCCAGCCGACGAACAAAAACTGCCCGTCGGCTTGGTTATGAATGGGGATCGTTTGGACAATATTTGTCATCTGTACACAAAAAAAAACACAAAGGAAAAAGTTTTCCGTTTTCAGTACATCGTTGTTGTGTAAATGTACCCTGGATTTAACCCTCAATGGTATAATCATGAAATATTTTTTCAAATAAGTTTTAATGATCTGAAATAGCTTCAATCATACAAATGAAAACATATGGAAACACTTTGCCACAATGGACAATGGTCAAAAAATGTCTATAAAATTTGGATTTTCTTTTCTATTTAAATGCACATTTCTTTTAGAAATTGATAGATTTATATATGTGGAACTCATGCAAACCAACAATAAGTAGATCCCTATCATTTAACCTTCAAAAAATGGCAAACTCATCCACACTGTCATCACATGGAAGAGCTAACTCTGCACTCTTCTTATTGCCCTTTCCGTAAAATATTGCTGTATTTATTTTCTGAAAAGAAGAAATAATTTAGTTATTTATACACAAATACAACTATACTACAATAAACACTTCAAATAAATAAATAACTGCAATCATATTGTTGATGCTACTATCTAAAAATCCCGATGGGGAAATACATTACTGCAATTCAATGGTAAAGCGTTGCCATATGGAAACATTGATATTTTCTCAATTTACAGTAATACAAGTTGATTTGTGAATAAAAATATCTAATTTACATATCAAAGATGCTGCAAAAAAAATCCCCCTTGAGAAGAGATGTTTAGAAATGAGGTTAATAGAGCAATTTCTTGAGCACTTCAACAGGTGTCTTTTGTGTGAGGGTGACAGTGGGAAAGAGAGTTTTAGAAGGACATTCAAATGTGATGTGACTTAAAAACAGCACATCAATGGCTACCTTAAGGCCTGCCCTTTTAATTCCCATAGTGAACAAATAATGAGTAGAAATTAATTGTTGCCATATGGCAACTCTGTACCATAAAGGGTTGGGTTAGTTCAGCCAAAGATGAAAATTCTGTTCTCAATTACTCACTCTCATGACATTCAAAACCCATAAGACTTTTGTTCAACTTCCAACCATAAGGAAGATATTTTTAAGGAAATCTGAGCAATGCTTTGATCAGCAAACATACTAAGAGCACATCAAATAAACACTCAACCTTACTTGACGCACAAGAACAAACCTCATTGGTTCTTGTGGAAGCTCAAACGTGCATGAGAATGAACCTCATTGTTTTACGCATGTCAAGCAAGTACGTTTGCCAAATGTGAGTGCTCTATGTGTGTTCGCTGTTCAGTGTTTATATGTGAATACAAGCCTGAATTAAATGTTCATAAAGCGATCCTGCCTCTTCAAGGCTAAGATTTAACCACTAGATACCATATCTTTATATAAAAGTCATAGTTTTGAGTGAATAGACTTTCAATAGAGGGACAGAAATCCCTTAAATTTCATTAAAAATATCTTAATTTTGTATTTTGAAGATGAACGAAATTCTAATGGGATTGGAACGACATGAGCGTGACAGAATTTAAATTTTTGGGTGAACTATCCCTTTAAGTTTAAGATTTAAGTTAAGCTAGCCACACGCTGGTTTTTCTGTCTTTTACAATTGTTTCTTGTCAGAAGTTCCCTTTGGTTCTTCATTAGATGGGTGTCATAGGAGCAGTCACACTGCAGGACTAAAATATTTTACGATTTCTGAGATTTGTTGAAAATCATTGTCAAAATTGTACAGTGTGTACAGAGCTTTAACCTCTAACATACACTTTCCGTTATATTCCACACTCTAAATTCACAGAGAAGGGCACACTAGCCTATATTTTTGACACACAGGATTTGTTGTAGGTGTCACTTGCAAGCTGTCTCAAGATGGAAGACTCTTCATCTCATCTAACAGCCACAGAGATGGAAAGATTTGAGTTACATCATGGGTCAGCTCTGTGAGAAATCCATGCTAACTCATCATATTCCATTCTAGGCAGCTGGATACAGACTCTTTAGCATTGTTTTTACAGAACAAAAGCTGGCTTGCCAGCTGTGGTTACCATAATAATTCTGTAAAAACATAAACATATTTACCTGTAAATTTTACAATTTAAAATTGTAATTTACAAAAGAAAATATATATAAACTCTGTAGGACAGTGACCCTCCAGGAGCAGCGCTGGACACCCCTAGGGTTTTTACAGCATTAGATGCAACATTATGGACTACAAATGGATATACAGTGACAGACATTTCAACAGATGAAATGGGTCTATGCAGTAGAGATTGTTCATTAAGTGAATGGTATGACAACCATTGAAGTATTTTGAATTGTAGAGTCAGACTGTGAACTTCTTAGCTTTTCATTTTTAGAGCAGTAGCTGTACTTTTGAAGATTAGTTTAACCCTGTAAAGCCTGGCATATGAAATAATAGTTGGGAAAAACTTGCATATGTGTTTTTTTTTGAGTATCATATTTGATAAATCAGCCTTTTATGGTTCATATATGATATAGCAGAATATGGCACTCAAACGCCACACTGTAAATAAATATTTTCATGATTTGTTATCACAACATTTTTTTATTTTGTCAAATAAACTTAGATAATTAATGTGGTTCAGATAACATGATATTTTGAGTTTCTATTGATTAAATCAATCACCTTCATTGTATTAACTCAAATTTTTAATTTCAAAGAACTCAAAATTTGAAGGCAACCAGGTAACTTACTTTTTTAAGTTAAACCAACAATTCTTGGGAGAAAAAAAAAACCACCTCAGTTTTATTCAGAGACCAAAAGTGAGCAAACATTGCCAAAATTAAGATGAGCTCTTAATAACATTATAGCAGACTACTTCCATAAGTTTTCACTCTATATCTCCCAATAATATGTCATAAAACTAATGATAGTCAAAGGCTTAGTTTTATGATCAAAACTCTGTAGTTTTTTTGTTTGTTTGTTTGTTTGTTTGTTTTTTTACATTGTAATGTAATTGCATTACATTACAATGTAATGCAATTATGAATGAGAGATCAACAAATAAACATAAAAAATAAAATAATTTCCTCAAAAGCCTGATGGATCATACATGATACATTTAAACATGATTTTTCTAAAAAATGATGTATGGATAATCAAGTAAACCTAAGTTGTCCAGTCCAGTAAATGTTTATCTTGAAATATTACTAACAATATAAAAGTTATTCTCACATTTACTTTATAAAAATCAGAAACTATTTCACAACATAAAGGCACATGAACCACAACCTGAAGGGGGACGTTTTTACAATTATACTAAAAGATTTTTTGCTTGCTGAAAAAGTATGAAATATCAATCAGACATGTCATTTTTGATGTGCTTTAAAATGGTTTACAATAGTCACCTTTAAATGAACTGCGGTTGTCTGGTAGTAAGGCTTGTAGGTTTAATTATTCAAACATGTGTATTGTGTTTGCCCGAGAGATTAAACTGAGATAGATCTGCTAATGGCTGCTGTATCTACAACAGATGTATGTGTATTTGGGTCTGTATGTGTGTGCGTTTCATTTGTATTTCAGTTTCACTGTTGTGTCCAAACTCTCATCCCTATATCTTTATCTTCTGTAATCCATTGGGACTCAAGCTGTCGATGGGTTTCCCCTTTTGACCTCGGCATTCTGTGACCATATTGTCCATCCTATCCCATGAGGTCTTTCTCCAGCCCAAATAAAAGCTCTGATCTAAACTACAATCAACTAACTCAAGCTCTTCTCCACCTTATCTCCCGTTCGTGAGTCTCTCCATCTTGTGACCTTTCTTGCTGATCTGTCTTCTCCAATCGTCTGCAGTCCGTCTCCATAAGAATCCAGTTCCTGCAGCCATCGGCCTCCTACCAGGGTAAGACGGCTACCCTGCTGAGACATGCGTGGTGGATTATATTACCTGATGAAGAAATATCACGCCGCTGAAGATTGAACCTGATATCTTTCACTCTCGCACACACATAAGAGAAAGTGTGAAGGGAAGTGAACGAGACACAATATACTTCCTATAATGGAATGCAATGATAATCAGTGTCAGGGAAGCTATTTTCAGTCTGTAGATTTGCAAACAACAAGCTATGCATGATTTAAAAGTACATTTGAAGTATGCAATTTTTCATTTATCTTATATGAATATCTTATATCCTAAACAAGACCTGCAAATCCATGGCCACAGTTTTGCAATTCGTGCCCTCAGTTTATAAACCATACTTACAGATTCTTAAATCGTTCCCTCGGTTTAAATTGTGTCCGTAGATTGATATTTCCAATCTGTGTGCTCAGATTTGTAAACCATACCTTCAGTTTTTCAATCCATACCCACAAATTTATAAACCGTGCACATGCTTTTGCAATCCGTTCCAACCAGGGCCATGCACATTTTGGGGGGCAAGTGCTCAAGTGAAAAAAAGGGCACCCCTTTTATAATTATTTGTAAAGTTGGTCATCTTTTAATTAATTACACTATTTAACAGTACACTTTAGGGCTGTTATACCAATTAACTGAAAGCAGTAGCAACAAAATCCATCTTACCATTTATCAAAATCCATTTATACTGCAATTACAATTGCCTAAATAATGTTATGAGATTAATGTTTCAAATATAACATTTTGAATACAAAAATATGAAATGTTGGGGAAAATGAAGTGATACTATTATTTATGAAACTTAAAACGCCAGTAGGTGGCAGCATGATTGATAAGTGAATCAATCATTCATTCAACCGATTCATTCAAAGAGGCTGAGAAGCATGTGTCCGATGGGTGTGTTCGACTTGAAGCGCAGATCGATTGGTGTATGACAACAAAGTACTGCAAGAGCGATTAGAGAGATTTAATTGATCGGTTTGCGCAGCGCCGCTTCAAGTCGAACAAACCTACTACTTACGAATGGGTCATTGAATCATTGAATCCAATTCGTTTAAAATGGTGAATTAAAGAACGAAATACTGCTGTGTTTTGCTGGGAGACAAAACTATTCTGCTTTGTTTGGAACAATTTATATAGGCAAAATAGAGCAAAAACAGTCAAAATTGACAACGTTGTGTCTAAAAATTGTCAGTTCATGTAATCAACTTATTGTTTATTGAACTGTTGTATAAAATGAATAGGCTATCACATTTTGCAGTCGTGCTGATATTCGAGAAAATAGCACTCTTGCTTGTGTGATATGTTATAAACAGAAAATACAAGAACTCATAAAATTCATGTATGAAGGGCATATCTTGAATTTTGGGGGCATTTTTATTCATTGTGGTTTCTTTTCAGACCTTGCACAATGCTATTTTATGTCAACGCCAGACTAGCTTGCTCGTTAAAGGATTAGTTCACTTTACATTTACATTTATGCATTTGGCAGACGCTTTTATCCAAAGCGACTTACATTGCATTATACTATACATTTGTATCGGAGTATGTGCAATCCCTGGGATCGAACCCATGACCTTGGCATTGCTAGTGCCATGCTCTAACCACTGAGCTACAGGAAAGCTTTAAAATTTCCTGTAGCTTTAAAATGAAAGAAAGTGCATCCATCCATCATAAACGTACTCCACACGGCTCCGGGGAGGTTAATAAAGGTCTTCTGAAGTGAAGCGATCCGTTTGTGTAAGAAAAATATCCATATTTAACAAGTTACAATGTAAAATATCTAGCTTCCGCCAGACCGCCTTTCATAACTTACGAAGAAAGCATAACTGATGTCGCGTCAGTTAAGCTTTTTCCGTAAGTTGAATACGGAAGGCATTGGACATAATATTTTGAACCGTGAGAGGCGTTACACTTTCTTCGTAAGTTGAATACAGAAGGAGGTTCTGGCGGAAGCTAGATATTTTACTTTATAACTCATTAAATATGGATATTTTTCTTACACAAACGCTTCGCTTCAGAAGGCCTTTATTAACCTCCCGGAGCCATGTGGAGTAAGTTTATGATGGATGGATGCACTTTCTTGAGCTTCATATTCATTGGTCCCATTCACTGCCATTATAAAGCCTGGATGCATCAGGATGCGTCGGGTCATTTTCATTTTAAAGTGAACTAATCCTTTAAGCTTAATGGAGTGCTATTGCCGGTTGTATTGAGATGTTTTAGTAGTGGTTTAATTTCAGTGTGACAGTTTATGGCAAACACAATCGTTACCTGGCTGTCAGTGAGATGTGGATGCTGCTCGCCTGCTCTGCTGAGCACTGTGGTGGCTGTGACAAGGGATGTCAGTGACTAGGAGGGGCTCATACCGTCTCGCAGAATTATTAAGAATAAGTTGTGGGTACTCTCTGAGAATTGATGAAGGGCCAAATTTAAACAAAAGAGGCCAAATAGTCAGGTGCTTGAGCAGCACATAAAACTGAGGGGACGAATTGCAAAACTGTGGCAATATTTATTTATTTTTTTTTCTCTCCTACATCTGACTTCCCAGGCTCCGTAATTTTATTCCCGCTCGATATGCAGAAGTAAAATCAACTACTCGTGAGTTGAACGGACACTCGACTAATCATTCTTAAGGAAGTCCTATGATGTCCTAGTCACTTATTTTTGTCTGGATCTAAATACATAAAAATGCAACATGCAGTGACTGATTTTGGTATTTTTTGGAGCCTTAAAATAAAATAAAAAAATTGTTAGGGTGATAAAACTGTCCTGATTTCATAATGAAAGAAAAGGCTTAATTAAAAAAATTATATTCTTGAAAATATTTTTTTTATCGAGTAGTTTACAGAGTGTTTCATAATTATTTTTAGAGAGGAAAAAAAATAGCAGTTTTGTTAAAATATTACAAAGATCTGAATTCTTTTCTGACAAAATAAAGTTATCTTGTGCAACCAACATGTCGGAGAAAAAACAAAACAAAAAAAAACATGAATTATAGAGAGGACCCCTGCTGACCCTCATGACTATGAGTCAAGGTCATAAAAATATCTTATCTTAAAATATCAGATAATTTGACCTTTTTTATGACAAGGTAAATTAGAGTTAGGATGTCATGTAGTGTGACACCCTAAAAGACTATTCATAAATTAATAGTTAAAAATAAATAAATAGGATGCACATACATTGAGCAAAAAAATTGGTGTAGGATTTACATTGAAACAATTTTCACTCAGAAATTACAGCACATTTCACAAACAATTACAAAGAAATGGAAAGTAACACATTGGATTAAATGTGAAATTTTGAAGTAGAAATATGGACATTTTCTTGTAAAATGTACTCCAATAATCTTTTTTACTTAAAGATTTACTTACAGTGTATATACAAGGTGTTCAGAAAATGTTATTACTTTTTCTTGATAGTTTACACCACATGACATTTTAAGAGTGATTCAATTTAGACTTTCTTGAAGGTTCTTCAGAACCACAAGAAACCAACAAAATGTCATTTCTAAGAACTTGGCACATGTTTCAAACTCGATTTTTAAAAGATCTTTACTTTACTTTACTTAGAGGTTCTCAGAATCAGGATTGCGCCCACTCCGACCTGGCAGGTAACTTTTCTGAGCAGTTCTCTGTGCTTTACTTTGCCGCCCCCTCTAACTTTGGCTGCTATATGTCTGTCTCACAGAAGCAGGATAAGCAGCCTCTTTACAAGGCAGAAATGTGGGAGGGATGATAATAGTGCCGTACAGTTCCAGATCAATGCAATTTGCCACCACACCTAATACACATCCATTAGCTTATAGTGCTATTTTAATTAGATTCTTAATTAAAAGTATGCCTCCTCTGGATTTTACCTTGACACCTTTCTCGCTCATTAAAAACGTTCAAAACCCTGTACTAGTGGGCAACATAGTATTTGTGAAACCTGTTTGAAAAGTAGCCATGACATTTGCAATACTTCACCTTACACAACAGTCAAGCTACCATTTTAAAGAAGTAGTTAGCAACACTACAAGCAACGATCACAAAAAGTAGCTAGGGAAGTAGTGAAAGCGATTTAAGGCAGCAGTAAGTCTTATTTTTTTCCCCCAAAAAAAGACAAAGGACAACCTCAATCAGGTGATTTTTGTGATCGTTGCTTGTGTTAACCAATAAGATCAATAAGAGGACAGTTGTACTCGCATGTGACTTGCATAAACACATTTTGGTACACTTTTAAATGTTGCTGTGTGAAAGTGAATCGAACCAATAAGAAAAGGCAACATTGTATCAAATTTATAAAAAACAATCCATTAGTGTGAAAACGCCCTAAAAAAATGTAGATAACTGTAAATAACAGTAATTTTGGGACACTGGTGATGTTAAGAGGTTAAAGGTGCAGTAAGTGATTTCTGAGAAACACTATTGATATTTGAAATCAACCCAAACAAACACACCCCTCCCTTCATTGCTCCGCCCCCAAAATGCACAAACACGCAATGCAAGGGGGGATGTCTCTTTATCATAGCTGAAGCAAAGCAAAATAATGCTTATAGCAGAAAAATAAAGCGAAGATGACGAAAGGACAACATGGAAGAAGAATGAACACAGTACACAAGAGTATAAGCAAGAGTTGGTTGTTAGTCACCAGCAGCTCCAGACAAACAATGGCACTCAAAACTGTCCTGTTACTATAGCTAACATTACAACAACAGCGTATCTTGGTTCTGTGAAACAGCAAAATCAATGTTACTCACGTGTGGAGCAGAAAAAATACGTCCATTTTCAGGCCTTCCCGCTTTGGTCTCTCCAGCACTGGAAAGCTTTTCTAATATTAACTCTGATCCTAAAGCTCTTGCCTGATCATAACCCTTCTTTTTGCAGTGAATTTCCTCTGACATTTTCTCTTTTGTAATGTCTCTCAGCCATCTCTCTTTCTACAGTCTTTCTTCAAATCTCCCTCTTGCTCACTCTCTCTCCTCCCCCATCATGAGTGGACACGCCCCCTGCTGCTGATTGGCTACAAGTGTGTTGTGCTGCTCAGTCCGATCCACTTTCAACAGCATTTCTCAGAAATTGCTTACTGCACCTATTGTTACTTTCAGTTAGCTTCTGTACTCCTCATTTTATGACAGTATACACTAATGAGATAATCTGTTATATGCACAATATTTCTATAGTCAAACAAAGAACTAAAAAAATATCATTTGTACATTTACGGTCCGTTGGTGAGACGTGGTCGAAAAGCTCCAGTTTAGAGCATTTTTGGCACAACTTTTCTGACACGAAGCCAATTTGCTCGACCGTTTCACATGTCCAGCTTGAAATCTGCCAGCTTTGTTTAGTTATGCACAATCATGCTCATTTAATCATGTTAACATGATGCATAGTTCCTGTAAGTGTCCAAAATGATATTCTGCATGAAATGATTGTGCAGGACAGAGCACATTGCTTTAACATAAATTGTTCTTATAAAGCAGGAAAAGATGATATGGACGTGGTTAAAACTACTCTCTCTCCAATTTGTGTATGGAAATGAGTTGCCAGTTTGAATTAGCATGCACATAACTACCTCAGAGGATTTGCATCAAGCAATTTTCTAACTTATGCTGCAGCTTCTAAATATGATCTAAGTCTGGTTTCTTCTCATAGATAGCAGGGATGTGAGACACAAAAGAGAAGCAGTCATTTGTAGATGTAAGTCTTCTGTGATGGACATTTCTTCAAGAGTTTTTTTTTTTTTCTCTGCCCACTTTGTCTTTGTCACTTGTACATGTCTGAAGTTTACTTGTCTTTGAAGTGTACTTTCTTAGTTAATGAGCACCAAAAAGATTTACAGGCCCCATTATGAAAAAGTGAGTCTGCCAAAATAAGACAATGATGACTTGATTGGAGCCACAGGCAACAACAATAGATGCTTTATGCATGAAGTGTGAAGCATATTAGCATATTATAAAAACTTTTTCATCTGTATGTTATTTTCAATATAAAAAAGTTTACATATTAAATTAATTTCATGATAATTAAGACATATTTCCCCCTGTGAATGCAAAAAAAACATGATATTTTGATTAAATTGCAGAGTATTCTTAAATTATAGTGGATTTTTTTGCTTTGACTCAAAGGATTAGTTCATTTTCAAATAACATTTTCCTGATAATTTACTCACCCCCATGTCATCCAAGATGTTAAAGTCTTTCTTTCTTCAGTCGAAAAGAAAATAAGGTTTTTGATGAAAACATTCCAGGATTATTCTCCTTATAGTGGACTTCAATGGCCTCCAAATGGTTGAAGGTCAAAATTACAGTTTCAGTGCAGCTTCAAAGTGCTTTAAACGATACCAGACGAGGAATAAGGGTATAAGGAATAAGAAACGATCACTCATTTTCGAAAAAAAAATGTAAATGTATGTGCTTTATAAACACAAACGATCGCCTTCCAAGTGGTTCCACTAAAACCGCACTTTCGAATTCTTCAAAAAGCTTACGCTGTATGTCCTACACCTTCCCTATTCAACCTAAGAAACGAACGCAGCGGCAGTTCCATTTTTTCCGTAAGTAGAATTTTTTTTCCGAAAATGAGTGATCGTTTCTTATTCCTTATACACTTATTCCTCGTCTGGTATCGTTTAAAGCCCTTTGAAGCTGCACTGAAACTGTAATTTTGACCTTCAACCATCTGGAGGCCATTGAAGTCCATTATAAGGAGAATAATCCTGGAATGTTTTAATCAAAAACCTTAATTTCTTTTCGACTGAAGAAAGAAGAACATGGACATCTTGGATGACATGGGGGTGAGTATATTAGACTATTGNNATATATATATATATATATATATTTATTAATATCATTTGACAAAAGTTTTTTTATATTTTTAGTGCTGCACATGTGGAGCTTCTCTGTACGCCAAGTTTCCCCCTAGGATGAAACAATATAATTTATATCGATATACTTTGATACACATCTGAAAAATAACAAAGGACAGAGTGAGCAGCTGCTGGATAAGTGAACGAGCTGAGTTGTCCTAAACATGAGATGTCCTTTATATTAAGCGCTTCAGACTAAATCATAAACCTACATGGCTTCCACTACTGTCAGATGTCTGTTTTGTTTGATGTGTTTGATATGCAAGTATTTCCATTTCACACGACAGCAAGCGAGTCTCCTGCTGCATTCCATTTACCTCAGAGGAGGGATGTTGTAGCTGAGAATGACGTCACATCCGAGTTGACTGTGTTCCAGAAGCCTACTCAGAAAACTAAGGTGTACACGTCCAGGCAAACCTTTGTCGTGCTTGATCTTTCAGAATACAAACATAAAAAAGCGGTTTGCACAGATAATGCTGAAGTATCATGTCCACCACTGAGTGCACACAGTAGTGCTAATATACAATATTTTACTACTGCCTCGTACCGCGGTTGATGCGGCACCTTTTTTTTTTTTCCCCAAACCAGTTCAGCGGAAATCCCACCCTGTAGCCGATTCTAAAGATTTAATTGGCCATGTCAATCACGGTAATGACTGCCTACACCAAACACCCCTATCCTGATCCCTAAACCTACCCGTCACTGTAACCTCAGCTAATGAAATTGGTTGCAGAGCAGGATTTCCGCTGAACTGGTTTGGGAGGAAAAATCACGCATCGATGCGCTGAGCAGCCATATTGGATTCTGAAGTCGGTGTTATTATGGTTCCCTCGAGTTTTCTAGTCACATCTCCACCTTGTGGAAGCTTGTTTCTGCCATGGAATAAATAAGGTAAATGCAACTTTTTATCTCACAATTCTGACTTTTTTTCATGCAATTGCGAATTTACGTCTCACAATTCTTAATTTCTGTCTAAAAAGTCAGAACTGCAAGATATAAACAAGCCATTGTTAGAAAAAGTGAGAACTGCGAGATATGAATTCGCAACTGCAAGAAAAAAGTCAGAATTGCGAGTTTATATCTTGCAATTCTGACTTTATAACTCACAATTGCAACTTTATATCAATCAATTCTGAGAAAAGTGTAACACCCGCTAGTTAGAAGTATACACAAACAGTGTTAGCTGAATGCTTGACTCAATACCAACAAGTAGTAGCTAAATTTTTTTCAATGCACTGAGCCGGGTTAATGGGCCGATCAGAAGATACGAAGCTCGAAGGAGGCAAAGCATACACAACACACAAGTTTGGGGGTTCAGATTTTGTTCTATTGGCTATTCTGTATTTTTCTTTTTTTTCGTTTTAATTGAAATGTTGATGTGATGAACAGTAAATAATAAATGACAAAGATAAAACCAATGAAATGTCAACTTTTAACAAAAAGTGGAAACAAAAAAATACAATATGATCAACTATAATCAAATTCTTACTTGAAAGAAATTAATGAACCAAAAAAACAAATAAAATGAATTCAACAAAACCTTTCCTTTGTTGACTCTTTGATTGACAATTTCCCTCTTCTCTTTCTCCTGGCTTAGGTTTGAAAATTATTGGGTTTCCTAGTTTAAATATTTTTTATAGATTAATACGTTTAGCTTCAATTTTAAGATATCTAATTCTCCTACCTTTACTGTAATTTGACTCTCTTGCTTCAAATGCAAACTCAAATCAATACTTTACCCAAGATGATTCAATTAGACTAACCATTNTCCATACCGCCTACTGGGGACTAGGACTTTCCCATTTCCGAGGAAAAATGGAATGCACCATAACTTCGCAGACTTCAATGAACGACGAGTCAAATAGACGGAGCATGATTAGAATGGGAGCGTAATAATTCTAACCTTATTCTAAAACATTTACACAAAAGTGTTAGTACCTCAAATCTTTTCCCCAATCGTGACATCAAAACAAAATGTACAATGAACAGTGAAGGAACAATGAACAGTTTCTTAGTGAAGAACAATTTAATAATCTAAAGAACCTTTTTCCACAACAGAGATCCTTCTGTGCAATGGAAGGGTTCCATGAATGTTAAAGATACTTGATGTCAATAAAGAACCTTTATTTTTAAGAGTGTATTGAAAGGGCATGAACTAATAACAGTTTAAAACATTTTTATTAACGTTAAAGATTAATAAATCCTGTATCATTCATTGATAGTTAATATTAGTTAATGCATTAATAAATATTAAACTAATGTGAGTGTTACTTTACCGTTAATAAGTGCCATATGAGCTTACCCACTCTTGACAATCATCAGACGCCACTGGTGTGTGAGGTTAGTAACAATGAGCAATGATATCTCATCAGTGTTCTTCCGAAGGCCCTGTGGACTCACTAACCTTGCGGCCACCGACCAAACACCTTCAGTTCCTCTGTGTCCCCGTGCAGATGCGAGAACTCGATCCACTATTTACTTGATGAAAAGACAGCGGATGACCCTGGAGAAAACTAATATGCTCATTAGCATTGCGAGTTTGCCTGCGAGTAGTTCATGTGCATTAATGAAGTAAAGAGAGCAGCCAAACAATTGTGGCCAAGCTGCCGTTGGAATTCCGAGAGAGAGCCGAACACGACTCCCTAATGACCCACAGATCTTCAGTCCGGCTCAATTCAACATCACCGCCTCAAAATGGCCCCACGGCCAACTCCTAAAAATGATGTTTGTTTAGAAGACGAGCAAATAAACGAAAACAGAACGCGGTTCCTTAGGAGCACGGCGACGGTGCTTTTTAATGCGAGAGATGCAAGAAAAATTGTATTTTCTTCTTCAGAAACGTCTCCTTTGGGGGTTGTCACTATTTTTTTTTTCTGCATGAAAGCCCTGAAGATTTCAGTGGTGGTTAAAAATGATCCAGCCAGGCAAATGAGTTTTTATCTTTCTTCATTTTCAAGTCGAGATGGAGTCTACAGATTCCATCCATGAATATCTGAAGCCTGGGGTTTGATATGCTTGCTATTCCAACGAGTGGATTATTTTGACATAATTGACCATTGACATTTTCCGCAGGGCTGCCCATACATTGTTCATGCCTTCCACGGGGGGCAGGCAAAGGGCAACGTTATCAAAGTCCTCACGCCATCTCGGTGGTGAAGTGGTGTCTGGCTTTTGGGTGCTGGCCACATGGTGCGATGACATTTTAGCATGGCCGACCCTGAGATGTGAGCATGCGTGAATGCAATCCGAAGATGGAGCCGCGTTTTCACGCTCCATGTATGCGTGCCAAGATTGGGTCAACTCATCCTGTGCATCACAATGGGATCTTTTTGTATAATATTATATATTAGTATATAGAGAGGGTATATTGTGTAAGTTTATTTAATCAGAGAAGAAAATCTGCAGGGCAAGTGCTATAATAGTAATTTTTTCCAGCTCTTACATAAATAGATCTGTTTATGGATACAATTAGCACCTGCTTTGTGGAAAAATGCAATCAGGCAAGAGCACAAATTATATAGAGATGTTGCTGGGGAAATTGAACATTGTTCTTGACAACACAAAAGGGAAAATTAAGATACAATAAAGAAACCAGCTTTCCCTCTCGGCTTGTCACATGATGAAACAATCTGCCAATCTGCCATCTATTATCTTTTGAATCAGTTATGCTGTCTTTACGAGCTGTTACTGTTCCATAATGTGCAGTTTCACATACAATCTGCAACATTTGATAACAAATAGATCATTTGGGAGCAGACTTCACAGTTACGTCACTGCATTAGCGTGCTAGCACCATTTGAAGCCTGGGCCCCGGTGATGCCGGAAAAAATATAACCGATTTTATAATGTGATGACTGTCCCTTTAACATCGCTTTGCTTTGATTACATGTGCGGTCCTGCGCGTGAAGTGCATCAAGACGCGCCGCGTCTAGCAGCAAGCAACTCACAGTATCAGTATCTGTACAACGCGGACAGACCGAGTGGCGTGGCCTGTGTGCGTACACTCATAGGGCTCGTTCACACAGAACGAGTTTTTGCTTTGAAAAACGCGAGACGAGGGCTGTGGAATGGGGGAAACCGCAAGGTCTCGAGACGCTTTTTAAAACTTTTTTTTTAACTGATTTTAACTTAGCTGAACTGATTCATTAGCCTGGATGCCAGCCGAACTTAGCCCCGCCCACAACATTTTGAGGTCGGGGAGTTCGGTCTGGACTCGATTTGTAGAGGAGTAATTATGCCCGAACAGAAACTGTTCGGACCAATCACATTGTCAGGGCGATGATTGACAGATTATCACCAGAAACGTAATCAGCCATGTCATCAAAGAGCGCTTGGGTTGAATTAGTTTACAACAATGATGGCTGGTGTTGAAGAACCTGAAGAACTGAGATGTGTAGATTCCGCCGTCGCGTCCGTTATAGACGACATCGACAGCGCATTCATTTTAAAAGAGGAACAGAGGACCGCCATCAAGGCATTTGTCGGTGGGAAAGATGTCTTTGCTAGCCTGGTGCAGTTGAGTTCTGTTGACAACTATGCGTCGCTCAACACACGTCACTTACTCTGTAGCTCTGATTGGTTGTAGGTCTATCCAATTGAGGTCTTTCCTGGATCGGTTGAAATACGCCCCCATAATCAAAGCCCAATGGAGCAGTATCAGACTCATATTCTGACTAGAATTGAGTATGACCACGTCAGGCTACTGATTCATGGCTTTAGAACGCCATGTCATGCGCGAGATGCTGCAAGACGCGAGCGCAACGGTTCTGCACGTCCTTCTAGCGCATGTTTACATAGAAAAAGAAAGAAAAAGTAGCGCATTAGAATGGAAAAGCGCGTTCTTTGTTGTTGTCAACACATGTTGACGGTTTTAACAATGTCTTTATTACCTTTCTGGACCTCAAAAGGTGCAATGACGTTGCTGCCTATGTGTGGATCCGAAACCTCTCAGATTTCATCAAAAATATCCTAAATTGTGTTCTGAAGATGAACAAAGGTCAAAAGGTGCAATGTCGACATGAGATTTGGGACGACATGATGGTGAGTACTTAATGACAGAAATTTCATTTTTGGGTGAACTAACCCTTTAAGGTCACATTAAGACTCTCTTAGCATGCCTTTATTTATTTTCCAATTATTAAATTACTTTTATGTATAAACTTAAATTGTTTACTCTTGTCCCAGACTTTGCATCTAAAACTATGAAAATCCATCATTCAAATATGAATTACTAAAGCTATAATCATCTAAACAATAGCCTAATAATGTCTTTTCAACAGTTTACTTGTTTACCAAGGAGATGAAAGTGTCAGTGAAGAGAATGAGATGAAATATGACATGTGAAGTGTGATAAGAAAAAACGAAAATTCAAGGTAAATATAACTGAGAACAGAATATTAGAATCAGAGTTCTTTACTACTTACTATACTGTACACAGCAAAATACCCAGAGTTAAATCAACTCTGCTCAGAGAACATATGGTCCCTCTCTACATAGAGTTAAAATAACACTGAAGCAGAGTTAAAGTTAATGAGATATGCTGTTCGTTGTTTAATCAGATCTTGAGAGATTTAATGTCTTTTATCTTCAGTTGATTTCATCCAAGACTGTGGCTGGAAGTTATTTGTAATTATTGTGTTTCTGTTCAGTGATTCTGCTTGTTAACAGCAGGTGTTCATCACTAATGCTCAATCATAACTTAATTAATCATTTAATTATCTCATAAACTTTAACTCTGCTTCAGTGTTACTTTAACACTATATAGAGAGGGACCATATGTAATCTGAGCAGAGTTGATTTAACTCTGGGGATTTTGCTGTGTTAGCTCAGGTCCATAAACTAATATTAACAGATACAACTTTTAAAATTTTAACAATATATTAGTAAAAGTTGAAATCAAATTTATCTAAGATTAATGAATGCTTTAGAACAGGGGTCTTCAACGTTTTTCAGGGCGCAGACCCCTTAGGTGACAGAGACATGGAGCGAGGACTCCCGATATAAAATGTGTCAAACAGAGCTACATATAAAGCACTGATGTAAGTAGAAACTAACCATATTATGATTAGAATACGTTAGATCAGAACTATGCACATTATTGTTGTTGCACAGGCATCACTGCATGTATATTACTTTCATAAATTGACATTTAGCCTATGCATCAAATAAGCATGTTGCGATAAAAATGCAATAAACGTTCCAATAAAAATCACAATTCATTAGCTGTTTGTAATTGTTGTAAATTATTTGAATGGATTTACATACATTTTAATCTTACAATCAGATGGACAATTTGGACAATGGACATTTACCTGAACTTAAGCTGTAAGTTTATTAAAAATCCACATTTTAATTTTTCTGTGAGATGGACAATTAAAAATCTGATCACTGAGTATCTGAAATGAGTGCAGATTCTAGTAAAGTGCAGATGTAATGTGTAAGCAGTGGCTCCACCATAACAAGAATAAACTACAGTGGGACATTTAAGTTTATTAAAAGTCATTACCTTCACAAATAACTGGAACGGAATTAAAAAATTATATTGATACGAATATTTTTTTAGTAATAGTCTGCATTTAATTGCGCGCATCAATTTTGACATGCCATAATTTTGTCCTGTGCTAGTTTTAACTAGGCCTGTGCAATTTTGATAGTGAATCACGCATTTATGCATGTCACTTCTGAAACTTTGCAGCGTCTATCTGGCCATCTGTCCTTTTCAAGTTGCATGAAAAACAATACTTTTATTCAATGGACTATCTATATAGCACAGAAAGCGCCAAAGACCGCTCCCCCCCTTACAGTTACTAGAAAGCTGTCACTCATCTCAGTTTGCGATCTCACAACGTTACCTTAAAATCAATACAGTTGTCTACAAATTCCGAGTATGGGTCACCATACTTGGCCACATGTCACTTCACTTTCACTTTTTCACTTACACTGCATAATGAATATGAGGGTGAGGGTGAGGGTGTTCTTGCGTGTTTCAGGGTGCTTATATTGAAATTAGACTTTGTGATTTTTTTTTTATTTTTTTTTTTACCCATGTTTTAATGTTTTTAACAAAAAATGATTGGTGATCAAACATTTATTGACGGACCCCCTGCAGTACCGCTACGTACGGAAGAGGATTAGGGCCAAGCAATAATAAAAAAATAAAACCATCTCGAGAATAAACTCGTTAAATTACGAGAAAAAAGTTGTTAAATTACGAGAACAAACTCGTTAAATTTCGAGAAAAAAGTCGAGATAAAATGTTGAGAATAAAGTCATTAAATTACGAGAATAAAGTCATTAAATTACGAGAAAAATGTCGTTAAATTTCGAGAAAAAAGTTGAGATAAAATGTTGAGAAAAAACTCATTAAGTTAACGAATTTATTCTCGTAATTTAACGACTTTTTTCTCGTAATTTAATGACTTTATTCTCTTAATTTAATGACTTTATTCTCGTAATTTAATGACTTTATTCTCGTAATTTAATGACTTTATTCTCAACATTTTATCTCGACTTTTTTCTCAAAATTTAACAAGTTTTTTCTCTCATTTTAATGAGTTTATTCTCAACATTTTATCTCGACTTTTTTCTCGAAATTTAACGATTTTTTTCTCAAAATTTAACGAGATTTTTCTCGAAATTTAACAACTTTAATCTCGAGATGGTTTTATTTTTTTTATTATTGCTTGGCCCTAATCCTCTTCCGTAGCTACGGACCCCCGGTTGAAGACCCTTGCTTTAGAAGTATTGTTCACTGTTAGTGTTAGTTCATGTTTACTAATGTAGTTAACAACTGTTTTACTAGTTAGCTATAGATTTGAGTGTCATTGAAGCAGGGGTTTTTTTTTCGCTTCAACTTTACATTGCATGTTTATGCATTTTGGGGTCGGAGCAATGAAGGGAGGAGTGTGTTTGTTTGGGTTTATTTCAAATATTAACAGTGTTTCTCAGAAATCACTTACTGCACCTTTAAAGGGATAGTTCACCCAAAAATGAAAATTTTGTCATCATTTACTCCTCCTCAAGTTGTTCCAAACCTGTATAAATGTCTTTGTTTTGCGGTAGACAAAGGAAGATATTTGGAAGAATGTTTGTAACCAAGCAGATGTCACCCCCCCATTGACTACCATAGTATTTTTTTTCCTACTATGGTAGTAAATGGGGGTGCGATCTGCTTGGTTACAAAACATTCTTCCAAATATATTCCTTTGTGTACAGCAGAACAAAGAAATTTACACAGGTTTGGAACAACTTGAAGGTAAGTAAAAGTAATTAAAATATATCCCTTTAGGGAAGGGTCAACAGTGTAATTATAGATGTAATTACAGAAATTTCTTACTAAACCTGTTAATTTTGTTTAATTTTGGGGCCAATGTAAGCCACAACATGTAGTATCTAAAGTATATTGTGAATAGAATTTTATTTAAGAATGTCAAAGCAGAAAATACACACTGAATGACACATAGAAAGAGAAAATAAAAACAGTTCAAATTAAACAGATGTTTTAGAGTAAACTAACTGGATAGCTTAAGCACTTGAAGTTTTACTTATGCAAATTTAATCAGCGGATGTTTATAATGCAAATTTAAAAAATGACTTTTGGTTGGTCTGGACAAACAGATTTAAAAGTGTACAACACGGAACAGATGGTCCGATCAATGTACACAAACATTACTGGTTATCCATAGCATATGAGTCTGAAGTAGAATCAGATACGGTCAGAATCGACCGTATCTTATGCTTGACAGCTCGGTAACTAAGAGGTCTTGGTGAAATGAATCCGCAGAGCCATGATGACCCTAAGCCAGTTGCTCATCAATGCAGACCCATTTATCAAAGCGAGAGACACTGAGAGCCAGAGACAGGAGGGAAAAAAAGATTCCTGTCTTTAAAACCAGGTGCAGCCCACACTCTGATCACATGACACAGCGGGTCACGCTGGTGAGGTCGCCACAGAATGAAAGCAGAGAGCAATCCACTATAACAAGAACCCAGCTAGCAAAAATATATTCTAAGGACATTTTGCCAACGTTCCCATGAAGTTCCCATGAAGATCATTTAAATGCAACAAATATAAAAACAATGTAACAATTAATTATGAAGAAAATAATGCAATTAAAAATGTATGCAATAACACAAGCCCACTGACCTGTACATAAATTCTGTAATTAATAATTATTGACATGCTTGATTTGACCCATGGGCTGATAGTTGACTACTCTTGCCATAGATTGTTCATTTACACTCTAAAAGGGGCTATATTTAAGAATTTTCATATATTAATTGCTTTTTTATTGCCAATGTGTGAACAGCTTTTAGTGAAACTTAAAAATGAGACCTTCCACAAATTCCTAGGTTGTCTATGAAAGCCTGTAGCCTGATTTTTATGTGAAGGACTCGGGAAATGTTGTTTACGCACGCTCCCGAGATCCTCTCTTCCATTCAATGACACATGAAATCAATGCTTACAATGTTCAGGATAATGTCGAAAGAGCTTTCTGTACTCTAATGTCAGTGTGTCATGTAAATAAAAGGGATTAATTCAAACTATAGTCTCACATAACCAGACTTATATAGTGTATAGTCTCAAATACTTTATAATCAAACTATCATAACAGTGTAATTTAAATGACCTCATCTGTCGACATGATGCTGGTGAATTGCAGATGCTTTCTTAACTGCTGTTTTCTCACTGCTTTAATTTTTGTTGTTTGTTTATTTTGTTATTGAGAAGAAAGCGTGCAGCACATATACATATTCATCTAAATGTCGCTCTCTGCAGTGTGGACTGTGTCGGGATGTTCGTTAAAATTATTTAGCTGCAAAGGTATTTCCAACTTCTTTTTACTTCTAAGCAAAGAACAAAAAAGAAGTTCACCATGATATATGGTATACCATGGTATATCGGTGCCTTGAATCACATTCAGTCTCTTGTATGTTACTTGTCCACGAGTGTGAGCACAAGTTGCTGGCTGCAGTTCACTTAACAGCCACCGGTGTCACTAATAACAAGGGTTTCTGAATTCTCCATATACCCCGTTTAAAAATAAAGTTTCTTTATTGGCATCAATAGAAACTTTCCATTGGAAAAAACAACCCGGTCTAGGAAAGACGTACCTGTGGGAACATTTTCGCGAGTCGCCAAAATACGTATCAATGCATACACTGCAGTTTCCAACAGAAATGAACGCTAGAGGCAGTAAAACGGCAAGCGTTTTTGATCGTTTTCATACACAGTTGCGATTACAGGGTCAGATTATGGATTAATAAAGACTCGTTTTCACGTCTCCTTGCACAATATTATGTTATGACTTCAAAACGCTTTTTTACCAAAGTGCATGATTTATAAATGAATATATTTTGGACTTTGCATCGCTTATATTTAAGTTTATCTGTTCCAGCACAAAAAATTAACACACTTTTAGTGCCACTCAGTGGACATTTCACATCAAAACTGCAGTGATATGTACATATTGGTACGTATTTTGCAACTCGCGAAAACGTTCCCACAGGTACGTTTTTCTAACGAGACTGGGTTGGGAAAAAAGGTTCTTTATAGTGGAAAAAAGAAGTTCTTTGGACTATATAAATGTTCTTCACACTAAGAAAAAAGTGTTCACTGATACCCCTTTTCCACCAAGGCAGTTTGAGTGCTGGTTCGGAGCCAGAGCCTAGTTTCAAATCAGTTCTTTGTCTTTCGACACCCAAAGCACCAGCTCCGAACTAGGAAAAGTGGTTCGTAAGTAGCACCGAAACATTGATGCGCTAGAAGTAAGAACCGCTTGCGTCAGGGGCTGGGGGCGGGGTTACCGTGATCAACAAGAAACTTGTGTGACCGCCATTTTTTGAAATAGCAGCTAATCGAGCTAATAGCAGCTCGATTGTAATCTCCGTCTATATACAAAATTACGGCGAGCCGTGTTTGGATGCCAATGTAGGTTTGCAAAGCCATGAGCATCAATAGTGGCGGATGCATCGGAGCAGCGCGGACCGATTCGGCGGGTGACATCGGAGCGCCACAGGTCCACGGGAGCGTTTGTAAAGCTTCCGACTCTTTGTGCTTTTGGATCATTCTCGTGGTGCTTTGATGTCATGCGCAGATCGCTCTGCGAGAAGCCGATGCATCTCGAACAAGCTTGGTGCGTTTGTGTTTGGCGCTGCAGTGCTAGCTTTGCTGTGAAATATGAGACGTATACAGTGACGTACAACCTGGCTCTGTGCTGGCTCGCTAGCCCGTGGAAAGGCAAACCGGTTCTTAGAAGGCTCGTCAGTTGAACCAGCTCCGAACTGGCACTAGCACTAGCTCTGAACTAGAACCTGGTTCGTGCTGGTGGAAAGGGGGTATGAAAGGTACTTTGTGGAACCAAAAGTTCCTAAGAGTGACATTTATATTAGAATCAGAAACAATTAAAGCTGCAGTACGTAAGTTTTGCCTCTTTGTCGCCATCTCTGTTTGAAACCTGCAATTGCAGATACTTGCGGAATTATCATCTTTACGTGGGTTGTGCATCGGCACAGCTCCTCAGCGCAGATGAATGTCATTTTCTGAGGAGAATGTTTGCTGTCAGTCACCACACAACGGTGTGTATACTGTACTTATGAATCACGGACTGTAATCTTGGAAGTATGATCAAAATAAGAATTTTCACCGGAAAATGTCATCTGAACCAGTAAGTAACATGTCTGCCACTTTTGTTCAGACCAATTGAGAAAAAAAGCAATAAATTGTGCTCCCAATGGTGATTGAATCTAACGATCGCTTAGCTCATATCACATCAAACCGTGCAATTATTATTGTTATACATTGTTCTCAAACTGTTAATGTTAACAACATCAGCATTGCGTGGCTGTGTATTTAGTGTGTATTAGCATTACCTGTAGATTTCAATTTCTGTACAGTCTCTAATGTTAATTTGTCATACCATACAATCCACCATCAAAATGATAAGTTAAATGATTCCATCCGTCCCCTGCAGCATCCTCATGTGATATAGCCTACTAGCTGGGACTCCTTCTTCATGTAAACAAACGTGACGTAATGACTCAAAGACGAATGGCGACATGCTCGAATTTCCCACTGAAACCTACCAGTACCGCCCAAATTATAAAACATTATTACAAGCTTAGGTAAGGATATAGTTTTGAATACTGGCTGGTTATGTACTTGCTCAAAAATTTATTTTGGGATAATTTTGTGACCAAAAAAAGTGACGGACAGCAGCTTTAAGTTATGTAGGCAAATAAAAATAACTAACAACTAAATAAACAAATAAAGCTAATGCTGCTGTTGGGTAACCTGAACGGAGCTTGTGCTTTTCAAAAGCACTTTCCAGTCTAGTGTGCAATATGCATCAGTCGGTCAGTTCTCCACGGGCAGACTATATCTGCAGTTCAAGCTAATCAGGGCTGACATCATGGATCAACTGGTTGATTGAATTTGCTCTAGCAGAGATCTCTGTAAATATTTATATATCTCAAACAACCACCTACGCTAGCTCATGTAGGGTGCACGGGCCAGCACACTACATCCATGAAGCAGGGTTTTACACTGATCACTGGACATTAAAATCAGCTTGAAACACAGCCAGTGAACCATGAACGAAGCATCAGTCTTGCATAGACACTGCGGTTATGTTACGGCTGAGATAATGCATGGGTTGCATTAAAATAGCAACACTTCAGCAGATCTGCCAACACTGTCGAGATTGATTTGATTTTAAATTCACTCAACAAATGTTACGGCAGTCATCTACATAAAAGAGCTTGAATATTGAAAAATGAAATGCAATATTGCGAAATGATGGAGTATAAAATTTTCATTGATATGCTGTGATGGACGTGGGCTGCATTAGGATTAATACATTAATGATCATAGCCATAAAACGACTTTTTATGATTCTAACATATGTCCAATTGTAAATCAGTAAATGACATGCACTAATTAATAAAATGAGCATGCAAATTAGGACATAAATTACAATAACAGTGGGATCCAAAAACATCCGAGACCACATTTAACATCTGGGATTTATAATCTCACACCTGGAAATTAACAATGTTTTAAGAATATTAAAATGCCAAACAAATTGACGTTATGTGCATTTTTTTAAAGTTAATTTTTCAGCTTTCACTCAAATTGTTATGCTAAACCCAATTTCAACAAAGAAAATATTTTATTAAATTAGAAAAAAGTAACCTTATAGCAGTTTTTCTAGTGGTCTGAGACTCATACATCACTGTATATTATAATATCATGATTATAATATTAAATATTGATTAAAAAAAAATTGTACACCATTTTCAAGAAAAGTTTTAATTTAATGACTCTTAAAATGTAATATGGTTTAACCATAGAGTAAAAAGTAATAATATTTTTTTACACATTAAATACATAGACTATATATTAATGTGTATTAATGTTATTAATATGTAATGAATGTTATATATATATATATATATATATATATATATATATAT
>RJVU01024579.1:861980-889059 GCA_003731715.1 Anabarilius grahami
GCGGCCGTAGGTAATCACAGCGTGCTGATATACAGTCTTATCACACAGCTACGAGTGTGATATTGCATTTATACCACAGTTCGACGTCACGAGTGTGTCCATAAGAATAACAATGGAGTGTTTAAAACCCTCTTTTGTGCAGAACTACTTCCTTCCGCCATGGATTCAAATCTCAAGTTGACAGTTTGACCAAGGTGAGAGAGAGTCCATGTCCATAATATTATACCCATTATAAAAGTCTGTTTGAATGTCCGTTGAGGAAAGCGATCTTTGTATTTGTCCTTTTTACAGTTAAAGCGCTAATGTCCTTTGTTTACAAAAGCCAGGTTCATTTTAAAAGTCTCTTGTGACTCGCTCATTCACATGTAAAGTTTGCCGCCATCTAATAGCGTATTAATGTAACTTTGACTCAATCCATACTATGCACTAATGGACCCTTTCTCAATACCAAATACAACATATTATTTATATAAAATGATATTTATTGAACAACAATATTTAAATTAACAACAATAGCCATTATAAATGACAATAGGAAATAAACACAACTGTACAATTCAGTCAAATATACAAAAGCAGTGCTCTACAGGATGTAAGTTAAATATAGCCTTAATATTAAATTTAAAATAGCGTAATTCGATTTGCTCAGGAACAAGTAATAGATTAATAAGACCAAAGATTGCTTGATTTATGTACCCAAAATGAATTATATCTCATGTTTAACCACTATAAGAGCCAGCGAAGCACTGGCCGAGATGAAGCTGTTCTCAGCGGGTACACGAGCACTTAATGGCTGCTGATGGCCTGAAGCTCGCATTTCTGAAAACGTCTGAAAAAATTTTAAAATAGGGGCTATGATTAAATATGAGTCACATATTTCAGGTCTAAACAACTACATTCTCAACTAAAAAACTCTTAAATCTACAGTTTGTGGTACAACAAGTGTAGTATTTGTAAAAAATATGGTAGATTTACTCGGCCGCCATGACAGTCGCTTCAAGCAGAGTGATACAAACGGTGATCATATCACACAGCTCTCAGCCAATCAGATTCGAGAACCAGAAAGAACTGTTGTATAAATATATGTATTATTATTATGAGAGAGAGAGAGAGGTCATATTTATTAATACTGGTTAACACTGGTATTACTGTTTTTTGACCCAGTATAGTTTCAGGCACACAGACCATATTTTGTGTCATAAAATGTTGGAAACAAAGTAGCGTGTGCGCTCTGTATGGAACAGTTGAGCTCAATTCGAGCATATCTTTGCTTTTCCATCTCGAATTGAAACTTCAGTGGAATTCTGAGCGTTCTTGCTGCATGAATTCATTAACATCAAAGCCTGCAGTAACGACTGACAGTAATTAGCCACTATTCAGTAGCCGACAAAAGAGGAGGGGATCTTAAAGTAATGATGGGCTCCTTCAGTGCAATTAACATGAAATTAGGAAATTAGTGACAGGAATGTGAATCCGTAGTGACCCTCGTAACTCTCTTCCTTTTTCGCTCAAATGCTCCGGCGCAAACACACAGGCAGGAAGCAGCAGACGAGAGCAAGTAGATATCGCTGCAGCCCGGAGACCCGCAAGTGGGAGGAGCTTACGCCAACAACAGCAAGTGGGTGGAGCTTATGCCGCAAGTAGGCTGGAGTTCATAGTATCTTGAACTTTTTTTGTAATTATTGTTTGTATCCAAATACCATTCATTGTCAACACTGAATCACATTTTTATACCGTTTGTCATACTTTCTGATGATGCTATTTTAAATCCTTTTAATTCAAGCATATTTCTGGGTATTGTATTTTACAATTCTTCTACAGTAGCCTACCAAAGAACATATTAAAGTGAGATGCAATTGCACTCAGGAAATAAATGTGTGATGCATAAAGAAAATGTTNCACTTCTTTTTTTTTTGTTTTTTTTTACAGACTATTACTATTAAATAAAAATGTTATTTAAACCATGCTTTAATTATGTTACATTGTGGGTTAGGAGGTTAGAAGATGTGTTCTAATATATTTGAAAATGTACCTTATTCTTTAGAAAATTATCCTAAATCGATTTGCTAACGCTAAGAACAGTTTATAAATCAGTGCAGTCCAAATTGTTAACAAAATACATTGACATGCAATTAAGTTACATTAACGTTACCTGTTTATGGTCTACTGTATCCATAACCTGGAGAGCAGATTGTAGTTGTTTGAAAAAACATATTGTCAGAAAGCTTCTTCTTCGTCTTCTTTTTCTTCTTCTTCTTCTGTTTGACGGATCGCAACCAAATTCACGCGCTACCACCACTAGGAGCGTGAACAATATTACATGACATTAAACAAACCAATCAAAATCTTCTATTAGTTTGTACCGCCCACTTGCGGCTTAATGTCCCACCCACTTGCAGCTGCTCCACCCACTTGCAGCTGGCTCCAACCTCCGTTTATACCTATCTCGACGAGAGACCCTCTCCATCTCAAACATGGCAATCGCTTTAGCAGCGTGGTAGTCAATGTCGTTTCACTGAGGTGTGCGCTAATATGACATATTTCACAATGCTATTCAACATTGGTGACATTTCAGTGTTTCCCCGTACCTTGGAAAGTAGATAGTCTCTCAGGAGAGCGGTTGAGAGCCACTCATCGATGCAGATTCATACTGAGTTCTAATGGGTCCTCAGCTGAGCCCCGTCAAACATGTTCGTTTGATTTAGAAGGTGGTAGAGTCTGTGTCAAGAGCGATAGTCACACTAACTTACCCATTTGGTCAGCGTGACGCTTCTCATTGCAGGTCGCATATGCATTTTGATCTGTATCTCAGGTGCCGAGTAGGTGTTTTGATGTATCTGGCAGTCACGAATGTGTGGGAAAGATGGCACTACTGTATGATGTGAGTTCTGATATTTTATATGAAGTCTGAATGTTGCTTCTGGGTAATCCTTCATTGAATCAAATCGATTACAAATTGGTTATTGGTGCAGGGCTCTTTTGAGACAATATGGAAGTCATGACGGGGTGAATGTTTATGCCATGAATATTAATTAGGTCATACAGACGTTGCTGGGTAACCTCCTGGGATGCCCAATTATGTAAACTAATAAATATTCATGAGTCAAGCCTTCATAATTACTATGCAGATATGCTTTAGTTTGTATTCTTGGGCAGATGTATCATGCCAACATTAAGATGTTTGAAATTCAAACGATTGAACATTTTCTGGCCACTTACAATAGGTTAGTTTTAGTATTAGAAGCAAAATAAATTTTCTTCTGTGTCAGTGAACACCGTATACACGGGGTCAACTGATTTTTATACGCAAATGCCCCCAAGTTTGAATAACTTTTGGAATAAATCTGCTGTTTTTATTAACTTTTCCCTAAATGTGATTAGGTTCTTGATGCAATAATCTTTGGTCCTAAATATGGTACAAGCCATATATAATATTTTTTCGCTTCCTCGTCAATTCTACAACTGCAACACAACATCCGTAATGAGAAGCTCCTCTCATGCCTGAAGACTCCATGAGACTTTACACTGATTTACAAGAGCGCTACTGTCTGCTCTGCCCTTTCGCCAGTAATGATTCTGCCTGCTAATGGTGCGCATTAGTTGCAGCAGACCAGCACACGTTGATGTCTATGAAAGCAGATCAGTTTTATAGCGTTTCGTAAATTGGTTTGGGGTAGCAAACGCGAGAAGGGCACAGCACTACTTAGAAATAGTTCTTGCCAAGTATGACATATGAAACAGACTGCACTCAGCCACTTCCGATTTTAGTGAACAGCCTCTTGATTAAAGATTAATTTGGGGGCTTGTCAGCCCCGGAGCTGATCAGGTCTTCAATGGTGCAGTGAAGAGGGCACCTCTTCATTTTACCACAGCTGTGGAAGTCTTAATCACTGAGAAGAGTCTGATTGTCTGTGTGCATATCAATGTATTGATGCTCTCACAACTGAGAGACAATTATTAAACAATGCTGCATTTGAGAGGATATGACTATAATGTTATACATGATTAGAGCTTAATGAACATTAGACTATGTTAGACTTTCACCCTTGAACACCTACTGAGGAAAGACTACATATTTTAACTGTTGAAAAGCCCAACAGCATGTGTTTTGGATGAAAATGGGATGAACTAACAAACTTATAAAGCTCAATGCTCACTAAGACCAAAAATCACCAAAATAATTTGAAATATACCAAATATTAGGGCTGTGCAATTATGCAAACTTTAGTTTTGACTTCCGTTTTGGCTTTTAACTATTATGAAAACACAATAATCAAGATAAAATCTCTATCACGGTCACATTTACCCCTCCTTAGCAAAACTTTGCTGGCAAAATCCAGTTGTTCCAATAGGAATCTGTGTGAGACACACAGATTTTGCTCATGTTCAAGTTGGTCATCTGAATTTGCCATGCTGACCAACAGAAAGCTGATTGGTTTAGAAGAGACTCCTGTGTGAACAGAGCTTCACACAACTCTATGCTAAACCAACACCAGTTTAAATCTAGACTAAAAACACATCTGTTTAAACTTGCATAAACATAACACATTATCTACTTCTATAAATCAAATCATGTAAATTGTTAGGCTGCATAGATTAGGTCAGCCAGAACCGGGAACACTTCCCATAACACCTGATGTACTCGCTACATCATAAGAAGAATGGCGTCTACGCGAATATTAGTCTCTCTCTGTTTATCCCGAGGTTTGCCGCAGCCTGCCAGATCCAGGCCGTATCCAGATGAGATGAAGGACCTGCATCTAGACATGATGATAATGCAGCCCTGACGTTTCAACTAAATTATCCCCTGCGAAGGCCTCCTTCCCTTTCCTTTCCCTATGTATAGATAAAACTTTATCAAAATTATTCCAGTTCGCGTAGATCTAACACATTTTTCTGTATTATGCGGACCAGACAAGTAATTTGGCAAATATCACTTTTTTTTCTTTTTTTTTTAAAGACCAAGCTTCTGCACACATACACACTCAAACATGCAAACCTATAGACTAAACGTGTAAATGAACGGCAAGAATGCATTAAAGGTATTCCGTTTTTTTCATAATAATTTTCCTGTCGTCACTGTGAAGCTGCTTTGAAACAATATGTATTGTGAAAAGCGCTATATAAATGAAGATGACTTGACTTGACTTGGCTATTGACAATGAACAATGGATCTGTTTTTGCATGCAAATTTAGTTAATGTGACTGACCTTAATGTACGAACATGTAGTTTTTTTTTTCGATAAAAAACTATTGCAAAATGATGCCGTTTTCATTAACTGATGTTATGCGACTAAAACTAGCCATTATTTTTAATCGAAGAAGACATAGACATGTTATCCAAGCATTCATACCCCTTCTACTTGGGAGCGGCTACGTATGAGGTATTTCTGGGTGTTTCTCCCTCCAGCTGCTTTGAGGTCTTGATTAACTGTCCCATAATTATTTTGTCTCATCTTCTGTCCAAACATACCCTTCTTTAAAGAATGATTGACTTTTACGAACGCCAGATGACCTGTAAATGCAAAAAAAACTGTTTCCAGTATTCCTTTTTCGAGGAAAAACTTTTTTGTGATGTATAGGAGTTTTTGTGATATTGATGTGTTTCCATTGGGTGTATTTTCAATTCGCAATTTCAATTTGCGCAGTTTGTAATGGGTAATGGAAACGCGGCTAATGATACATTCAGTCCTGGTTCATTTAGTGTTCACACTGTAATTTTTAACACCAAACCTAAAGATACAAAACAAAAATCTTTTATGGCATATATTTTGCGACAGAACTTACCAAACATCCAAAACAATGCTGTGTGCCAAATGTGATCATTGCATGTGCATACAGCTGAGAGCTTATAAAGTGTGTAAAGGAGTAACCTCTGTTGCACACAAAAACAAAGATCTGCTGCCAGGAGATGGTGGTTCCGACGCCTGTACCGACCTGTAATGGGAAGCATCGCTATGACGAGAAAAAACAGATACACTTGAGCATTCTGTACTTTTTAGGGTCGCATCTTGTGACATTGCATCCTGTTTTTGGTTCGTTTAGATGTCTTTGCCCCATGTTGCGATCATATTTCTGTCGAATCACACCAGAAAGTGGACCAAGACTCCCTGAAAACGTGGGTCTCGATCTGCTTGTTTGGTGCACACCAGGATTCGGATGGCAGTGTTCACACTTACTCAAATGAACAGAGCAAACGCACCAGAGTTTGTTTTAAAGGGGACCTATAATTTCCCTTTTCACAAGATGTAATATAAGTCTCTGGTGTCCCTAGAATGTGTCTGTGAAGTTTCAGCTCAAAATACTCCATTGATCATTTATTATAGCTTGTCAAATTTGCCCCTATTTGGATGTGAGCAAAAACACGCCATTTTTGTGTGTGTCCCTTTAAATGCAAATGAGCTGCTGCTCCCGGCCCCCTTTCCAGAAGAGGGCGGAGCTAGGAATGCTAGGAACAATCTTCCTAGCATTGTTCGGGAAGCAGACACACTCTGTCAGTTTAAATCTAGACTAAAAACGCATCTCTTTAACCTGGCATACACATAACACATTATTAATTTGTATTTTCAAATCCGTTAAAGGATTATTAGGCTGCATAAATTAGTTCAGTCGGAACCGGGAACACTTCCTATAATACCAGATGTACTCGTTACATCAGAAGAAGAATGGCATCTACGCTAATATTAGTCTTTCTGTTTATCCCGAGGTTTACCGTAGTCAACCGGATCCGGCCCGTATCCAGGTGAGACCAAGGACCGGCGCCTTGACACGACCACAACGCAGCCCTGAAGTATCAGCAGAGATTGAGTCAACTAGATCATCCACTGTGAAGACATCATCAACATGACAACCAGTGGCACAGTTCCTCAACAACCGTCCATACCGGCGTGATGAATACAATCCTCAACTGGATGGAACTGAAATATATACTTTGAATGTTGCGATCCTATCAGACTTATGATAGCAACCTGAATCGTAACAAAGCACTGTTCGCCAGAGGAGAATTGGCCCTCCCGACTGAGCCTGGTTTCTCCCAAGGTTTTTTTTTTCTCCATTTTAACATCTATTTGCCACCTGTTTGCCACCTGATGTCACCTGTTGGAATTTGGGTTCCTTGCCGCTGTCGCCTTTGGCTTGCTTAGTTGGGGACACTTGACATTTGACTTGACATTTCATAATCAACAGTGCTTGGATCTGCCTGCATTGACACTATTCTTTAAGAGCTGCTGTGCAGCCAAAATGATGTACCAGTTATCAATGTAAAGCTGCTTTGACACAATCTACATTGTAAAAAGCGCTATATAAATAAAGGTGACTTGACTTGACTTAACAGCTCGTGCTTTGGTTGCTGAACAACAACAAAGCTGGAGAATCTCACGCAGCCAAAATGAGGATTGTCAGTTACGCTGTTCAGCCTTACATTGTTCAAACCGGAGTCGACACTGATGGAGAGATTTAGGAAGAAGTTACAACTTTTAGAACTCAACTGGACATTTCTGAATGGTTAGTGGATAGATTTATGTAGTTGCTGTGGAGTTGATTCAGCTCATCGACTAGCTTGTGCCGTCATGTTAATCTTTTTTACAAATCCAACGTTGAATTGACCCTCATTTTTGAAGCAGTCCGGCGTGAAATGACGGCATGGTAACAACACTCTACTACAACAACTCTTCCTCTTCTCTAAAGCAGCCCAACATGGCTTCACTCCCTTTGTTGCGTGTTCTCAGGGGCAGGGTTCAGGGTGAAATCATAATCAAGGACCCCTTTAATTGAACCAAACCTGTCATGTGTGAACACACCCTAAGAGACTACTGTCATTCATTTGCATGGTAATACAAGACTTCCTCGCTCAACCAGCCAATGCTACATTGATCCAGTGAGGTCCTCTGACTTCTGTTCTCTCAGAAGGAAGCTGATTTCTTCACAACTGTTCTGTAACTGTCAATCTGTCTCAAGGTCACTGTCTTTGATGTCAACCATTGGTTAACATCGAACATCCAGCCCTCGGCCACAGTCAGGAGCAGTATGCTCTCCAGTGAGCCATGAATCATATGATCACACTGGGCACACACGCATGATTCTATTTACACAAGGTGTGTGTGGTGACATGTTTGAGACCGGCTTAGACTCGTGCCCCAGGAGTCACATATAAATAAATGTCAGCTGTGCTGAGTTGGGCTGAAGGCTGAGTTAATGCAGTGCCTTAACCGTCGGCCCACAACACCAGCCGTCAGCTCGCATTAAAGGGCCAGAGTGCTGAGAGTTGTCACTTGATTGTGACAGACAAGAGGTTGTTATCTTGTTGCCTTCCAACGCTGAGCAACAGTGGAGGTCAAGCCGACAAAAACCTTTGAAAGGCAAAATCATCTGCCACTTCACAACCAGCTGCTGTAATTATTTTCAGTTAATATGAGATGATACAATGGTTAAATGAGACATTGAAAACAACAAACCTCGCAAGTTATGATAAATGTTATGCCACAATGACTGTTGTTGGATGTTGGATTGTGAATACAATTATTTATTTATTTATTTCACATCAATTAAAATGTTGGATGATAAGATTCTCATGTACCAAACATGAATGTGATTCTTTACAACCAAAGCCTGACATAATGTTCAGGTTTATCCAGATTGAGCCAATCTTAAATGGGTCCTATCATGCTTTTTTACATTTTCAACATTCTTTAGTGTGTAAAGGTGCAGTTAGAGCATGAAAAAGGTCTGCAAAGTTACAAAGCACAAAGTCACTCCAGTGGGAGTTATCAGTGTCACTGCTTCTGAACTCCCTGGGGTCTAATGCTATTTCATGCATTCTGACTTATTTACACTGTTATAGAGTTGGATTCTCTTGCTAAACATGGCCAAAGTTTCAAAAAACGAGTTGGACTTATGACGGAGTATTTCTGTGCCAAATATACAAATACACGTAATAAAGGGTGGAATTCCTTGTACAGGCACTTCTCCGGGAAGAGCGCACGCACACACATCAACCAGGGGTGCGTTTCCCAAAAGCATCGTTAGCCAACTATGGTCGCAAGTTCCATTGAATTCTATTGGTAACGACGGAACTTGCGATGATGGTTGGCTTTGGGAAACCCACCCCAGAGCGAGAGCTCGCCCATCAATGTGCTTCGTTCGGGTTACGGAAGATGTCGGCAGTGCTGCACAGGACTTGCTCGAGAAAGATTTATCACTGTTTTTAGACTACGAAATCAACAATGTCACAAAAGAAGTGTGTTTTTGGTTGTGAGGGAAAGATAACCTTGCTTCCCAAAGAAGTGTCTAGTGAACAATGGAGCTGAGAGATTTGTGCTCATGCGTGACATTGATGCGCTCTTGACATTTGTCATTAAAATAACCATAGAAACCACCTTAAATTAACTATCAAAATAAGGATAAAGTCATGTCTGAAAGTTAACCACTTTTTTATTGGTTAAAATGAATGGAGAATATCTTGTGTTTTTCCGTGGCTGTTCGAGCCCTCAGGATCGGCGGTTATGGTTTAATAAACAAGGCCCAGTACGACGCTGGATTTACCGATCGTTTGAAACTGAAAGATGGAGAAGTCCCAGAGATAAAAGATTCTGGTCATGAGTCAGAACCGCGGGTGGTGAGTAAAACTGCATCAAATGTGTGTTTTGTTGGCAGTCGGTGCGTAAGTGTGTAATGTAAACAACACGGACGTGTAATGAATCAAAAGTTATCCAGGAATAATGCGATGGTGTATTGTGTGTTTAATACATTTGTTTAGCTGACCATCAATAGCTTCTCTATGCAAAAGATGCGCGTGCTTGTGACTCTTTAGCTCCGGTCACGGCACGCCTCCAGGAGCTCGGCTGTTTTCGGAAAGACTCGGTACAGCGTATCTATCTTTTATAAATATGATAAAACTAAAGACTCTTCTGAGATATGAAGGATGCTAAACTACTCTATAGGTACTCAAGATTAGAGACTGTCCTCCAAAAAAAAACGACCCCATAGGTAATTTTTCAAGCACCTTATTACGACCTATATATACGTTTTAAAGTCATGCGCCCTCTAGTTGGCGTAAAAAAATGACAGTGTCGTTTTACGTGTGCGTGTTCATTTAAATGCAATGTGTGGACTTTTTACACAATTTCTCCTATTTCCATTTAGCAAAACTCATTTTTTTATTAACGACTACACCCACCCCACCCCTCCCTACCTATATGGCCGTATTGGTTGGAGAACATGTTGCAAGATTAACATGAGATTGGCTGAAACTGTGTTTATGTACCCTTTAAACACTGTAAAAATTACGGTTACACTTTACATAGAGGTCCTGTTAGTTAATGTTAATTAAAGCATTAACTAACAATGAGCAGTACATTTGTTACAGTATTTATTAATCTTTGGTAATGTTAGTTACCAAGCTAACCCTAACAAACTAACCCTTAGTGTAAAGTGTTACCAAAATTATTTTTTAAAGTTATAAATGAAACAAAGATTCTCTTTTTACAAGAAAATACAATTTCAGTCTTTCTACTTCAGAATTTTACATTTAATTCAATATGAAGGGATATTTCACCCTAACATTAAAATATGTCACCATTTACTCACTCCTTTTATCATTCCAAACCTGTACTTTCTTTCTTTTGTTGAACACCAAAAGGAAAAAAATAAGTCAAGCTCCAAAAAATTAAAAAGCACCAGAAAAGTGGTCCATATGCACTATGTTCCAAGACTTCTGAAATCATATCTCTTATTTTCAGTAGAACATCTAATTCCCATTCGCATACATGCAAATATGACCTAAAGAGTTCTCGGTTCTACACAAGTATCATGCGAATGAAGTTTGAGAGGGAAAATTATCACAAAGAGCTGTTCTATGACTTCAGAATTTGGATACACTCTAACAGTCAAAAGTTTGAATAATTAAAACATAAATAAAAACAGTAACGTTGTAAAATATATTTACAATTAGAAATAGCTGTTTTCCATTACTCCAGTCCTCAGTGTCACATGATGCTTCAGAAATCATTCAAAGATGTTGATTTGCTGCTCAAGAAACATTTCTTATAATTTTTGAAGTTGAAAACAGTTTGTGACTTACATATGAGTGAACCAGATTATCGCCAAAAAAAAAAAAACTGTTGAAGGCAGAGTTATGAAACATATCAGTCAATTAAATTAATTATTAATGGACATCTCAAACTTTTGAGATGAGCCTCATAATAATAATAGAAATGAAAATTGTTTGTTGTTTCTGTATTAGGCTACCATAAGAAACTGCATCGTTTTCCCTTTTTTCTAGTTGTGCCCAATAAAGGGTTAATCTGACCAGTTTAAAAATTCTGTTCTGCTTTGATTTGATTTTGACTTTTAGATGATTGCCTTCTCAGTCTCATTGGAAATCCACCTGCTGCTCACATCAAAAATGTTAGTTTTACAATCTCCTTGTGTTCCACAGAGACCCCCATCTGCATGGTGGCACCTCAATGCTGGAAATTGGAGCCCGGTAGGGTGCTAAAAGTGCCTTCAACCTCAATAATCCTTTTAATCTCTCATCAATCATGTGGAAGTGGCGTAGAGGCCCTGATCCTATTACCGTTCAGGGGAAAATTGCTATCCCTGAGAGGAGACATGCTGCAATTGGCTGTGAATGTTGGAAACAGTGCAATGGTGGTAATGACAAGTTGGATCAAGTAATCGAAGGAACAAATCACCCAGTGTCTCATTCACAAGCTCTTTAAATAAACAACCTGGAGAATGATGCACTCTGACTGAGAATCACATGTGGTTGGGCTTTCTGATTGATGTGTTTTTACATAATGTCTCTGTTCAGCCTTTTTTTTTATGTGAAATTTGCCATATCTGCCTCTGGTTAGCAATTAGACCTCCAGTGACGAGACATATCATGCAATATTTATTCCTGCTATCTGAATACAATATAATTTTTGCTATCAGTACATTTGCTTCTTATACTGCATGCAATGGATGCACCCGAAGATGAATATCTTATTCGGAAATGAACAAAAACTGACTTCAAAATGAATAACTAATTCTACAAAAATAGGGAAAGAGAAAAAAAAATGTTAGATTGATTATCCAACAAGAAGGATTAAAGGGTTAATTCACCCAAAAAAATTACATTTCTGTCATTAATTACTTACCCTCATGTCGTCCCAAACCCGTAAGACCTTTGTTCATCTTCAGAACACAAATTAAGATATTTTTGATGAAATCCGAGGGTATCTGATCCACACATCCACGTCGTTGCACCTTTTGAGGTCCAAAATAGGTTGAGGTTGTTAAAATAGTCCATGTGACTGCAGTGGTTCAAACTTAATGTTATGTAGCGATGAGAATACTTTTTGTGTGCGAAAACAAAACAAAATTAACAACTACCTTGAAATACATCCTCCGAAGGCATTTTTAAGCTTTCGGGTGCAGCAATTGAATCATTCAGTCAACCAATTCGTTCAAAACAACATGTGTGTTGCTTTGACTTTGTTTAGAACTACTTTCATTTGTGGAACAAATATATACAAAGCAACGGGTAATATTGAGTCTAAAATGTAAGTTACACAATATTAGCTTCTTGCATATTGATTTTATACACTTGAATTTGGTCTGGTCTGAATATCAGCACAGATGTTTACCTGCGGCAGCCTCGTGCCTACAGATGAATGGCTGTTTTCAAGCACTTTGAAGCTCTCAGCTCCCTCCAGCGATATTCACTCTCATTTTGCTTCTTTTTTGGTCCCTTTTTGGTCTTTTATTCTCATTTGTTTTCCTGTTCCTTTTAGGACTTTGGCTGTGTTCTTCAAGAACATTCACCCTCCAAATGCATGATAACCACTCCAAGTTTTTCTATCACGCTCTCAGATTCAGCCGCTTCCCATACAGTATATGAACTTTCTGCTGTAAACACGCAAAATGATTAACAGGCAGAAAGCATGCTCAAAAGCCTTCTAATTGGCTACACAAAACTTCTTATTTTACTGACGTAACGGTGTCACAGAGATCAGTGTAAAATCTCAGGGCAGTTATTCCAGTATAAATAAATAATTACATTATATATATATATATACAGTATATATGTATACACTGATCAGGCATAACATATGACAACCTTCCTAATATTGTGTTGGTCCCCCTTTTGCTGCCAAAATAGCCCTGATCCGTCGAGGCATGGACTCCACTAGACCCCTGAAGGTGTGCTGTGGTATCTGGATCAAGATGTTAGCAGCAGATTCTTTAAGTCCTGTAAGTTGTGAGGTGGAGCCTCCATGGATCGGACTTGTTTGTTCAGCACACCCCACAGATGCTTGATTGGATTGAGATCTGGGAAATTTGGAGGCCAAGTCAACACCTCAAACTCGTTGTTGTGCTTCTAAAACCATTCCTGAGCCATTTTTGCTTTGTGGCAGGACGCATTATCCTGCTGAAAGAGGCCACAGACACCAGGCAATACCGTTTCCATGAAAGGGTGTACATGGTGTGCAACAATGCTTAGGTAGGTGGTACGTGTCAAAGTAACATCCACATGGATGGCAGGACCCAAGGCTTCCCAGCAGAACATTGCCCAAAGCATCACACTGCCTCCGCCGGCTTGCCTTCTTCCCATAGTGCATCCTGGTGCAATGTGTTCCCCAGGTAAGCGCCGTACACGCACCCGGCCATCCACGTGACAGAAAACATGATTCATCAGACCAGGCCACCTTCTTCCTTTGCTCCGTGGTCCAGTTCTGATGCTCACATGCCCACTGTTGGTGCTTTCGGCGGTGGACAGGGGTCAGCATGGGCACCCTGACTGGTCTGCAGCTATGCAGCCCCATACGCAACAAACTGTGATGCACTGTGTATTCTGACACCTTTCTATCAGAACCAGCATTAACTTCTTGAGCAATTTGAGCTACAGTAGCTCGTCTGTTGGATCAGACCACACAGCCCAGCCTTCTCTCCCCACATGCTTAAATGAGTCTTGGCCGCCCATGTACCTGTCGCTGGTTCACCACTGTTCCTTCCTTGGACCACTTTTGATAGATACTTACCACTGCAGACCGGGAACCCCCCACAAGAGCTGCAGTTTTGAAGATGCCATGCCTATTTTTCCTGCTTTGAGGACAAAATGTTCACTTGCTGCCTAATATATCCACCCACTAACAGGTGCCGTGATGAAGAGATAATCAGTGTTATTCACTTCACCTGTCAGTGCTCATAATGTTATGCCTGATCGGTGTATAGTGCTAACAATCTTAACATAATGAAAAACCTCAGTACACTGTAAAAAAAAAATCTAGCTTTTTCAACTTAAAAACCTACTGTAAGCTCAGTTCCTGCCCTTTTTTAAAGTAAAATCAAATAGGCTGTTTAAGTCGTCTCAACTTAAATTATATTAAACTTAAAAAATCAAGTTGAATCTAGTATACCTTATAATATAATATTTTTATGAGTTAATATAAGACCATATGTTTCCATGACTTACTGATCATATCATTTTTTACAGTGTACAGTAAAAACATTCAGATTCCTTCTTTGTTCATCTAATTCCTGCTGGTCAAATGTCTCAACGTCTTGCTGTACTAGTACTACTGTTGCTGTGAATTTCCCCAAGCAGCTATGAATTAATCACACTTCAATGGGAAAATTCTGGCTCTGGAAGATGAAAGTTTATGAGAAGTAATCAAGCCCCTCGCGAGTTTTTAAATTTAAATATGCTCACTGGAAGATACAACCTACATTGGATAAATAAATGAACTGCAATCCAAAAATCTAGTTTTTTCCTACTGAAAAAAAAAAATCGGCCTGCTTTTCCCCTTGAGTGTTACAATGATTTAGTTTGATTATCTCATTAATACGGAGTGGGTGAATACAGCCAAGCCAACACTAATTATGGGTTTTATGGAGCATGTAATGCAGGTCTCCTTCCGCAATCACCTTGTCTAAAAATAAAACATATTAGACAATAAAACACAATAAAATTTCTATGTGATTTATTATGAATAATATGCGAATTACCTTTGAGACTTCCATATCAACATATTAAGTGCTGTAAAGAGCCATTAAAGTCAGTAAATTAAAACTGACGTTTTCTCACAGTCTTATTGTGAGCAGTTCACTATTCCACATGCCATCATGTTTGTTAAAGGTGCCCTAGAATTTTTTTTTTAAAGATGTAATATAAGTCTAAGGTGTCCCCTGAATGTGTCTGTGAAGTTTCAGCTCAAAATACCCCATAGATTTTTTTTTATTAATTTTTTTAACTGCCTATTTTGGGGCATAATTAGAAATGAGCCGATTCAGGGTGTGTGGCCCTTTAAATCTCGTGCTCCACGCCCACGGAGCTTGCGCTTGCCTTAAACAACATAAAAAAAGTTCAAACAGCTAATATAACCCTCAAAATGGATCTTTACAAAGTGTTCGTCATGCAGCATGTCTAATCGCGTAAGTACAGTGTTTATTTTGATGTTTACATTGATTCTGAATGAGTTTGAGGCTATGCTCCGTGGCTAACGGCTAATGCTACACTGTTGGAGAGATTTTTAAAGAATGATAAAGTTGTGTTTAAGCATTATACAGACTGCAAGTGTTTAAAAATGAAAATAGCGACGGCTCTTGTCTCCGTGAATACAGTAAGAAACGATGGTAACTTTAACCACATTTAACAGTACATTAGCAACATGCTAACGAAACATTTAGAAAGACAATTTACAAATATCACTAAAAATATCATGTTATCATGAATCATGTCAGTTATTATTGCTCCATCTGCCATTTTTTGCTATTGTCCTTGCTTGCTTACCTAGTCTGTTGATTCAGCTGTGCACATCCAGACGTTCTGCCCTTGTCTAATGCCTTTCATAATGTTGGGAACATGGGCCGGCATATGCAAATATTGGGGGCATACACCCCGACTGTTACGTAACAGTCGGTGTTATGTTGAGATTCTCCTGTTCTTCAGAGGTCTTTTAAACAAATGAGATTTATATAAGAAGGAGGAAACAATGGTGTTTGAGACTCACTGTATGTCATTTCCATGTACTGAACTCTTGTTATTTAACTATGCCGAGGTAAATTCAATTTTTGAATCTAGGGCACCTTTAATAAATACAAATCAAATAACTGATCAAAAAAGCAATACAACAACCAAGGTGCTTTTAAAATAAATCTTCATAGCAATAACAGCAATGTTGTATGACGAGTATGACCAACAAATACATTACGAGATCCAATCATCCTGGCCAATGATGATAGGATGCTTACGGTATGAAGAAACTACCCATTTACTGATAACAGAGCCATTTCCCAGGAAATGACGGTGAGAATAGCATCTAAATGTGTGAGATTATACCTACAAATGGTTTTGCTCTCTATCCACGGCTCTTATCTGAAAAAGGCCTTATGCATTTGTACAAGATGACATATGAAAGAAAGGTAAAATAGTGAGATGCTTTTGTTTGTCCATGGTATTGAGTACAGTTAAAGACATTCGGCAATGTATAAAGACTTCATTACTGCACTTATGTTTTACCTGGAAGTGGAATCACCCTCAAAAAGCAGCAAAAGTAACAGCGTCTTCTTTTGATAAGTGTGCTCCTGAGTATTTGGCCAGAATAATGATTGTTCTCTTGGCTTACTTTGCTGAAACTCTGCAAACACAACGCACCAGCACACAAGCATTGATGCTGTCCTCAGTAGGGTGTCCTGTGCCTGAAGGGCAGCGCTTTGCAATGACCTGGTAATCTGCTGTAGCCTCTGCATCCTTTGGGCTTTCATGCTTGAAGAGAAGCCAGAGCTGCGGCGCTGATGGTGCCTTCAGGCCCTCGCTGATCCAGGTGAAGGTAAGACTTGATGACAGGAGATTTGAGAGTGGATCATTCCAATTGTTTAAGCCTGCTCTCTTTTTGTACTCATTTATTTACCCAAAGGTTTTCTGGCAAGACTGGAATTTTAGTTTGCAGGTAAGTGCAGTACATACTACATCTTTTTGAGATGCTATGAAAAAGCACATATAGTAAGGGCCCCCCATAATGAGGTTAGCGCCGTCTTCCTGTTGCCTATGTCAACCAAGGGTCTCCAAATCCCACACTGACACGTTCACAATCCCAACTTGGCCTGGCAGTTTTACATGTGAAAGAATATTTAACTTTTCACTCACCCATTCACAGTCAGGGAGCGGTAAGAAGGCCTAAGCTTGCCTGAGATTAGCTTTCAAAGGATAATGCAGTGAATTGAACCCCACACATACCACCTCCTGGCCTCTCTCTTGTTCTCAGGGTAACCAAACATACTTGGACGGTTAGGGACCCTTGACCATTCTTTTTAACCTCACAGAGAAGCAAGGCGGAAAAGAAGAGTTTTCATATAGCTTTGGATTTGAGGGCAAGACTTAAACGGTGAGGCCAAATAAAGGAAAAGAAATAGAAAAACACAAAGGTTACATCTTATATTAACCTAGACATTTCTGGCATTAGAGGTTTGGGCAGAGGTTGTTGCAAAATATTATGAGATTTCCTTCACAAACTCACTTATATAAAAGGTCATTTGTAATTTCATTAAAAGTAGACTTTTCGTTTTAAAATCTATTGATATGGAAAATTGACAGAATTCCAAAGATGTTTATATTAATCAAATAATGTTGTGTGATCCTACTGTATTTCTTTAGTTTCTATTCTTGTTTTATTAGTACTTGATTTATATGAACTATATGGGATATACTGAGTAATAACTTAGGGTGTGTCTCAATCAGTTCCCTAGCTCCCGAGCTCGTGAATCAGTATATCGTGTACACGAATTCGGGCACTGGTAAGGACAGTAAAGGACGCTGGTTCACTATACATTGGGACACTTATGACTCTATTTCCGGCGACGTGACAACGTCCTCATTGTACAACATCACTACTGATATTTTCTGACATTACTTGTAATGTTATTTAAAGTACATTATGATAAATTATTTGCTTGTTACATATACGTGCAACATTTCAGCCGTAAATAAATTATAAATGTTAGCTAGATTATATTCATTACCTGTCTAGCGATGTATGTTTATGCTGAAATATAATAAAATGTTTTGTATTTTTAAAAGCATCTATCGCGCTTCGTTATGTGTAGTGAGTTGGCTCACGTGATTCAAGTTTTGCGCTTCAGAACTTCCGTTAAGGGAGCATAGTGAGCATTGATGCTCCCTGGTTTTCACGGTGCATTGTGGGACTTTTTAGGGAGTGAACGTTTCAGTGCCCTGGAAGGATTCTGCGATACAGACAGCCCTTAAAATGGCTGACTCCCTGGTCAGTGCCCTGACTACTGAACTAGGGAGCTGATTGAGACACACCCTTAATCTTGTTAGAGGGGCTAGGCTATATGTAAGTATTATCATGTATTAATCACATTTTATTGCCAATGTGTGAACAGCTTGTAACGAAACTTTAAAAAACAGACCTTCCCCAACTTCCTAGGTTGTCTATGAAAGCCTGTAGACTGATTTTTATGTGAAGGACCCGGGACGTTTTTGCCGGGAAAATCAAGATTGCTATAAGCGCGCGCTCCCGAGAGCCTCTCTTCCGTTCTATGCCACATGAAATGAATGCGTTCAGGATAATGCCGAAAGAGCTTTCTGTATTGTAATGTCAATGTGTCATGCAAATAAAAGGGATAAATTAAAACTAGTCTCAAATATCCAGATCTATCCCAGACAGCAACATAGTGTGGCCCAGATCCGGCCCACATCTGGTACATGTGGTTTACATGCGGACCAGATGTGGGCCGGATCTGGCCCGACACTATGTTGCTGTCAGGGATAGTCTCAGTTCAAACTATTAAAACAGTGTAATTTTAACTACCTCATCTGTCTACATGCCAGTGAATTGCAGAGCTTGTGTAAATATATCCACATCGCTATGATTAGATGTCTTTTTTTAACTGCAGTTCTCACTGCTGCCATTTTGTTGAGTGTTTATTTTGTTTTTGAGTGTAAAACGCGCAGCATATATACGGCGTCAGGATGTTTCTTTAAAAGAATATCGCTGCAAACGGTAGGTTATTCAACTGCCTTTTACTTCTAAGCGAAGAAAGAAAAAGAACTTCGCTATCGGGGCCTTGAATCACGTTAATAGCTACGTTTCGTGTTCACGAGTGCGAGCATGAGCAAGTTTGATGACTGCAGTTCACTTAACGGCCACCAGTGTCGCTAATATTTGGTTTCTGAATTCTCCGTATAGTCTCTTATTTATAGCTCATGTTCCTCGCTTCTTTGGGTAAATATATACATTTATATGGCTGTAAAAGTTTTTTGTTATTAAAACAGTAATTTTTTGTCGTTGCTTTTAAACGACATGTGCACTAATAAACATATAGACTAGAAGAGGTCAGGGCAAATTGCCACTTTTTACTCGATTGAATCAGGGTGAGTTTAATTCTAAGAGTCAATTTTTGTGTAGGCACATAGCTTAAAGTCTAGCAAAAAAGCTATTGAAACATTTCTACTGTTACTGCCCAGACAAAAAGATGCAGTTCACTGAACACATGACAATAACAAAACAATGCCCTAATAGTGATTATTGTCACACTATATCGGGCAAATTGTTATAATGGTACCTGCCATTAAACAGCCTATTATAGACTTTTAGCAAAATTTAAACAGCAAAACAATTATGAAAGAAAGAAAAAAACATATATAAGGTAACATACATAAATTCAACCATTGTTTTGGCCAATACATTTTGTAATTAATAAACTTTATACATTTATAACATACTCTATGTGACAACATGAAAAAGAACATACCTTTTTTATTTATTTTTTAGTAAAAATATAACTTGCCTGTATGTATGCCAGTGTGATTTTATTGTTCACATAAATATTGCAAGGGCTACCTTTCTTTTGTCAAATTCACAATAAAAAAACAAACAAATAAACACTGAATGGCTTAGTAACTAGTCATTATATAATGCACTTTAAAATTACATGTTGGATTTATTTTAATTAAAAAATCATTATTTTTGCAAGCCACTTTTTTGCATTTTTCAAATTGAATTCTAATAAACCTTAGCTGGCAATACCCAATTGTTTCATTTCTCAATAGAGTACAAAAATTTTTTTTTTAAAAATCTGATTATTTAAATGAGCAGTAGCCTATTTGCTGAGGGCAAGAATCATTTTTAATACGGCAATCTATTTTAAATTTTTAAATATGTTTGATAGGCCTAATGCAAAATATATTAAAAATAACAGGTGGCACAGTGTAATAAAAGTCCTCCAGTCAAAGTCAAACACAAAACAAAAACCAAAATCATGCATGGATTTGGGGAAATGACAATTTCTTTATAAACTACAAACTATACATTATTTTAATTTACAAAAACATAATTTTAAATGTAATTGCCTTGTGCAGGCCTATTATAATTTCCGTAATTTTTCTTCGTAAATTGTAAGCTAAAATAGATGTAATTTTCAAGTACAGCATCGTATTTACCGTATACGGTAAAGTAAACAAAAAAGTAAAAAAAAAAGTTTAGAGTTTTAAAAGTTTATTGTAGTATTTTTTACATAATTTACTAAAATGTTTCAAGTGTAGCGCTACCAGCCCGCGTAAAAAGCGCTCGCGATCTATCACGCGCGCACCCCCCTCCCGTGCGCACACATGGTACGAGCCGACTGTGGATGGTGGAAGCCGCTTGTCATTCCTCGGCATTCCCTCCAGCCTCCAGCCTGCTGCACTGCTTTCCACGGCAAGCGCTCACGGACTCAGCACTACAGCACACGGACGCTACTCGCCCTCCAGCTCTCCGCAGTAAAACACACGGCTCGTCTTATTCATGCGCACTGCTCTCTCACGCGCGCGCTCTCTCGTTCTCTCTCTATGCGGCGCCCTGGACATTTTTTCCTCCTATTCATTTTCCAATCGGGAGATCAAGATGATGAGACACCGATATTAAGAGCGTAACACCTTCCGGAAAATCGACCTCCAAGACGCTGGATAGACGCCTTGTTCTTCAGCAATGGTGAGTGAGATGCGTGTTCCAGAGAAAAGTGCGTGTTGTTGCAGAAACAGCTGGAGCGTTTGGGCTGCGCGCGAGGATGCTCGGTACTATTACGCACAGCCTCCTCTGTTATTTATTATGGAGCAGCTTGTAAACTTGCAGCATGGAAGGGCAGTGCAAAGTAAAGAGGGCTTGGCTGCACTCTGTTACCATGTAAAACCATTAATTATTGCTTAAGTATTAATGATTCATATCTCAGTGTGTTTTAAGCCTCCTTCGAACCTTCTAAATAGAAGTTTGTTCTCATTAACTAGGACATTTTGGGCATTTTCCAGCATTCGAACTCAACATCCATCCCATATTAATGGGCCGAGGGTGTACCTGCTTACTGCTGCATGTTTCACTCCTGTATGATCCTGTGTAATATGTATGGATGGCTATAGTTTAAGGATATAGAGAAGATAGTGTTCGACTTTCTAGGGTAGTTTTGTTAGCGTTGTTTACTGGCAGTGGGATACTGCATTGATCCTGTGAAGCAAATGGGCATTTACAGCTCTTGTTTTACCTCTTACCCTCCTATTTGGGGTGTGAGGGTTTGCGTGATGGTCATTCATGGATAATGCTGTTGTATTTTTTGGAAATAATGGCAAATATTGGCAGAATATGTGTGGACTGACAGTACTACGGTAGCTGCATTTTAACACTGGTAGTTCAAATGTGAACTGCAACCAGTGTGCTTCTTTTTAATGGTCATTTTAATGGAGGGAGGGAGAAAAAAAAACTTTCAGATGTTAAATCTGATTTTTATTCAGCAGCACACATGCGTTCCTCATAACGGCAGGGCAGTTGAAAAATTTATACTGTAGTAGATGTTTCATCTTATACAATATAGATAAAAGATACAAAAAATCTCTATGGACGCATTTAAAATGGGGTATGGCATTGGATTAGATAACAAAAAATCAGGCCAAATGATATTTATTCTAAAGGAAGATGGCACAAGCACACTTTCAAGCCAATTATTTAACAGAAGAAATTGATTGGGTTTTAAATTATAAAACAAGATATAGTATTTGAACACATTGTGGTTGTCAACGTTCATATTCAAATGTTTTTAACTAGACCTTTGGTTACTCTGCTAGAACACCTGTGTGAACTAGTGGAGAACTGGCTTCACACATCTACAAAAATGATCAAGCATTTGGTTAAAGTGCAGAATTGCTCAGAAAATTGAAGTTGGTTTGATATTTTGGATAGTTTTTAAGTGCATCTTAAGAGTAAAGATTTTTTGGGGGCCACTGTACTTGGAAAAATACCAGACGAATAAACATTTAATCAGTTATTCATCTTCAGCAGGATATAGTAACACTTTACAATAAGGTTTCATCTTTTGACATCTTACGTTTCTAACAAAATATGACCAGGTAGCTTTTTCCTCTGCCTAAGACCCAAAGCAAAGCTCCATTGGCTCTGCACTAGTACAGATGTACAGATGAAGACTACCTTAGGATTGTTCACCCAAAAATTCTGTCATTAATTATTTACCCTCGTGTCATTCCAAATCCGTAAGACTTTCGTTCATCTTCGAAACACAAATGAAGATTTTTTTTATTGATATCTGAGAGCTTTCTGTCTCTGACAGGCTACGCAACTACCACTTTCAAGTCCCAGAAAGGTAGTAAAGACATCATTAAAGTAATCCATGGACTCCAGTGGTTTAACCTCGATTTTATGAAGAAACGCAAGTGCTTTGTTTGCACAAAAAAACAGAATTTACCACTTTATTTACAAAATGTTAGTCTCCAACACGCGTTCACGCAACAATGTCCGCTCTCGCGTCAACATAACACGCATGCGTCGTGGTGTTCTCGTGAACTCATGTTGGAGATTCATATTTTGTGGTAAACTGTTTTTTTGTGCAAAACAAAGCACTCATGTCGCTTCATAAAATTGAGGATAAACCACTGGATTACTTTTATGATGTATTTACTACCTTTCTGAGGCTTGAAAGTGGTAGTTGCGTAGTCTGTCAATGGAGGGACTGAAAGCTCTTGGATTTCATCAGAAAGATCTTCATTTGTGAACAGAAGATGAACGAAAGTCTTACTGATTTGGAACGACATGAGGGTGACAGAATTTTCATTTTTGGGTGAACTAACTCTTTAACTACATTAGTTAACATGAACTAACAATAAACAATACTTTTACAGCATTTATTAATCTTAATGTTTATTTTCAACATTTACTAATACATTTTTTAAAATTAAATGTTCTGTTAACATTAGTTAATGCACTGTGAGCTAGCATGAACAATGAATAATTGTATTTTTTATTAACTAACATTAACAAAGATGAGTAAATTAACAAATGAGACCTTATTGAAATGTGTTACCATGTAAACTTGATCATGGCTTAATTTTTGTAGTCCTGTGTTTTTTTGTGCCTGTTGAAGGTAATAAGCTTCATGGGGTTAAATTCGAGAGACCCCAAGTTCTGTAGTGTGGCGTGAGGTGTTGTTCAGCGGGACTAAATGAGTCTGAAGTTGGTGGGTCCCATGGGTTTGACCTTTCGAGGACGGCCCTGTATTCTCCCGGTTGTCATGGTCCAAGTTGATGAGGACTCGGGGATGGTCCACACAAGCGATTTCCATGAAAAGAAAAGCTCAGGCAACTCTCTCTTTGTTCGCCCTTACAAAGAGAACGAAGAAAAACATCAGGCTAATTTCTTCTCTCTTTTACCTTCGTCTAATCATTTCTCTTTTTACATTATGCAATGTTCATTTACTTCTCAAGAGTGATCTTTATGGAAATTAACGTGTATGTGGACTTTATGATGGATAATATAACATAATTTGGATATTTTGCTAATGGATTCACCAAAATGCCCATTTTCTAATAGTCCAAGCTCTTTCCTGTGGGATTGGTTTGGTTTCAAAAACTACTGACTTGTTTAAGCCATCTGAGGAACGGCAATAAGACGAAACGATGATGGAAACAGACCAATGAATTGCTTGAGCTCCACAGTGACTCTTCTTTCAGTAGGGATGCGGAGTCTCTCATGTAATAAGGCTTCATAGCTGAGCTATTGTGAAGGAGTGTAGACATCAATGGAAGGTGGACACACAGTGTGAAGTGTTGCTTATTGCACCTTCCTCTTATTAAGGAGCCCCAGAATTGCACCCCTGCCAGGTCTCTTTATCCCTGCAGTGCTACAAACATCTGATCACTGTCTTCACAAGACTCTTGTGCAGTGAGCCATTTTTCCTGCTCAACCACTGCTCAGAAATACAATCTGATACACCCGTAGTGAGAAAAAAACACAAAACGTTGGACTCTTTTTTTTTTTTTCTTTTTTGGCCGTTTGCCTACTTTTGGGACTTGAGACTGTTTCAGCAAGTCTACGATTATTCAATTTTCCTTTTTAATGGTTATTGTAATTAAATGCAGAGGCAACTGAAACCATTTGTAGGTTCCTACTATCAAAATGTTGCTCTATTTGTTTGAGCAACCAGCCGAACAAAGCAACATTGGCTCAACCAATGGTGTGAGTTTAGGGGCGTGGCTATCTGTTTGCCCAACCAATGCCAGATAAGGGGTGTTCTTGTGGAAAACTGTTTGAAAACCCAATCTCAAGAGAAAGTGTTGTTGACACTGGTTACCTGAAATTGTTGTTGGAGCGTTTGTTTTGCAAGTTTGAATTTGTACATAAAATGTAGAATGTTTACAAAAAAGTAGCATGAAGGTCCTCCCCTAAACCTAACCCTCAGTGGGGTGTAAGCAGATTGTACAAAAATTCATATGTATTTCCTAGTAATTCGGTAAAACGAGTTGCCTTAAGAGTGCCGTCATTATTTTTTGCAATTTCTTTTAAACAGCCAATCGTCCTCCTGTTATATGCGTTAACATGTTGCTTACACTGGAAAAAAATTGGTGTAGGATGTACTTTGAAACTGTTTCCACTTTCAATTTTCAATTGCTAGTAAATTTCACAGATGATTACAAAGATACCACAAGTAACTGAAATTTTCAAGTAGAAAGACTGAAATAGTATTTTCTTGTAAAACATACTCCAATAATCTTTGTTTTATTTACAACTTCGAAAAATAAGTTTTTAGTGTATGCTGTTTGCACTCCAGTAGAGGCTCAAAAGGAAGTTTTAAAGGGATAAACAAACCTATCAAGAAGTATCAACCTAGACACATTTGCTTTTGACATCAAGGCATTAGTTTTCTGAAGCAGAAAGCAGAGGTCTGTCATCAGATTATGAAGAACGTATTTAGAACTGTGATACTGTGCCAGATCCTTTCAACAACACGGTGTAGTAGTGTTTCCATAAGCTGAAGTTAAGTACATTGCTGGGTAGTAAGGAAAGTAAGGGGAATAAATTGTGGTGCATAGGGGTGGTTGTGAACAAACATGTACGAAAAATCAGATCAATGAACTATATTATAGCGGTGACCTACTGTGTGCTCAGTCCATTTGAGATCAATGTGAAAGTTGTGTGACCCTCACTGACTGCTAATGCAATTAGGGTTTTATTGTGTGTCAGTTTATAGTGCTGTAAATACCACCACCCCTGTTATTCACCAAGATTAAAAGCAATGGCTACCATAAACGCCAATTTGTCCTAATGGCCACTTGTCAGTTTGTAAGATAGTTTGTTGAAAACTAAATGCGAGAGTCATTTGTCTCCTACTGGATTTCTTTTCTTTTTTTTTCAAATGTTTCATTTGTGAATGTGGTAGCATGTTACTTTGTATATTTGTTTTTGCACACAGTCAGTGAGGGCAATGCAAAGCAGCACAAAACAACTCAAATATTGTTGTATGAAATGCTTAATTCCTTATATATGGGTCATTGATGAATAAGGTTTTTAAAAGTGTAAAAAAACAAAATGGAGATATAATTAATTTTGAAGTTTTTTTTAAGTGTTATGTGGTTTTAATAATCAATTAACACTGCTTTTGTCATTTTTTTACAAAATGGACAAAATTTGTCACCAAAAAAGTCATTCGGTTTATCCAGAATTTCGGTTTTACCGAATGACACTTTTGGTTATACCGAATGATGATATTTTCAAACAATGCTAACAGGCTGATATCTAGCTAGCAAAAGGACAATCAAACATTTTATATTTAGTACAAGTTTTTAAAATATTATTACCTTTTTTCAAGTTTTATAGCGGTTGTACTGAATGACATGATGTTTCAGGACATGCGTATGAGCAAGTGAAAACATGAATTTTTCAAATAGTTAAGAGAGAGAGTTAGTTACTTTGCTTCACGACCATGTGGTCTTTTGCAGGTGTCTGAATGATGTCACATCCTGTCACATGATATTGACCGCATGACTTGATCCAAAATGTTCCCTTTATATTGGTTACTCCGAATGACATCAATGAAATTTATTTTTCTGGACATTCTTTCTCATAACAAAGCAACGACTTCTACACATAATTTTAATATAATTTTGCACTATGTTGATATATGATGTTATAAAATCATGCCAGCATAAAAAATATATACATTTATTACATTTTAAGATATTTTAATCACAAATGTAATGGCTGTATTGGCCTTTAGACGGTTAAACCGAATGACCTTTTGACACTTAAAAATCTTTAAAATATGTAGCATAATAATATTAAAACCTTTTGGATTCAATAAAAGAGATCTAGTTGTACTACCTTACATACTTTGGATGTCATATCTTTGTTTTTATTATTATTATTAAGGCCTTTGGACAAAAAAAATGACCCGTCACGTCATTGACCCATACATATATAATATATAATATATATTTGGATATCATTTAATAGAAGTCTAAAGGTTTATGCTTAGAGATATGAAAAATATGAAATCTTAAAAAAAGATGCCTAATGTGACAAAATATATATAAATGTTTTGCAAAATTATTTAGGCATTTTTCTTTTAATGCAATTATAGTATCGGGTTCAGTTTGCAGAAGTCCATGCAAATTTGACATGCAAATTATAATGTAAAAAATTGGACATCTTTATTTTGCTCTATTTTTAATGTTAGTATGGGTTTTAGTTCACAAAACTAAACTATTTTATATATAAATGCAAAAAAATGTGAAAAGATTCCTAATATGTAAAAAAAAAAAAAA
>RJVU01024579.1:889129-900303 GCA_003731715.1 Anabarilius grahami
ATATTTTTTATTCTTCGTCGGAAGAAAACAGAGGTTGCGAAGCAAGTTTGGTTGCATTAACAAAGGCACTCGCTCTCTGGTAACCTAGCAACGTAGGGAGTGACACGCTAACAGCCAGGCATGTAACACATTCCGTCTTCCCTCAGCGCCAGGCGCAAGTCAAACGAGCGCGGAAAAGGTACAGGTGACGACGGGGAGCTTCAGTTGAACAACAGTGAACTGCGGTCGATGAGATGTTGTCAGGCTATGTTATTAAAACTCAGAAAAATTAACTCGACTGTCCAATCAGCCGTTAATGTGCTCGTGGCGCGCACTCAAGAACTGCATGCGCAAATGCGCCGGCGCGCGCTGCATTACTTTATTATAGCTTAAATAAAGCGCAAAAGAAACTACAAGCAATGACTGTCATTGTTCTGTTGTAAGTTAAGTCATGAAATTACCAAACATGCGATTAAAGCTGCCTCATTTGTTCACATGGTTTTAAATTGTTATCCAATTTGTTGGCCTTAAAACGTCTTAAAAATGCACATATGTACACCAGGGAAATCTACTACCCTACCAAACAAAATTTTCTGTCCTCTGTAATTATGAAACCCTGCGTACGGCCCATCTTATATTCTATCTAATGAACTCTGAGGTAAACGTGTATTTCTACAAATGTGCGCACTTTTGGACTAAAAGTTTGCATGTGTATGCACTGTGATCAAAAATAAATAGGAGCAAACGCGACTGAATGTAAAGGTTTGTGTCTATTAATAACTACCGATTGATTTTGCATTTCTATCAGAAATTAAGAATTATTAGTGTCATTGTAGTGGTGCAAATATCTAAGCTATCTAATACTTCAAATCTCAAGGTTAAATCAGAAGATTTTTTTGTAAAAATGTTTCTGTAACAGCTGCCAAAAATAGTATAGCTCTACTGTGGTTTTTAACAAATTTTCAAAAAAAAAAAAAAAAAACTTTTCAAAACATCCCCACCTCTGTTTTTTTTCACAAATCGCACACTGTTTGTATTTAACACTTTGCACTATTTTATTACACTTTATTAAGCATTTCTTACATTTTCTTTCATTTTGCACCTTAAATGTTAAGAGATAATTGTTAAGTGTTCATTTAGACTTATGTTTACATTTTAATTATTTGAGTTTTCCATGGTTGTTGACATTTCTGTCTTAATAGCTGAGGGGATTATGATCAGATGAAGGTTAAGTGTAAAATAAAAATGTTTAAATGTAATATATTTTTCTCCTGGTCCTTATTTTAAATGGGTCATAAGAAATATCAATAATTATCGATATCGACCGATATGAAACACTGATATCGTGATACAGTTTTCAGCCATATCGCCCAGCCCTAATATATATACTGTATATATAATGTCTTTTTAATGTATTTTTAGAATATATTTCAGTTCTATTCTATCCGTACCCTTCAAAAAGCCTTCAAGACATAGAAATGCCTTAAATTGCAATTTAAGCAAAAGTCCTTACCATGGCTTTTTTTTTTATTGTGATAATTGCCAGAAATAACACCTTCTCCTGAAATCCTGCAAAGACAAACAACCAACAGCTTCCGTTGCATCCGGTAATTAGCACTCCTCTTAAAGGTCTTACTCGCGACTCTACAATGCCTCAATCAAAACAATACATCATTGTTTTCCACCTCTGTTTGTTTAAATGGCGTGTTGCTCTGACAGGAAGAGAAGATCTTACTGTAAATGAAGCTCATTGTCACGGTCACTTGTTTTGGGAGGAATCCGCTAATTTCTGCACGCTCAAACGACCAGAGCTTTGCTTTGTCCCTCTCAGATGGCGTATAAATCACTGTCATTCGGTACAGTTGGTGCATTAGCCGGGGTTTATGAACGCAGCCTTCCCGTTCACCTTCTCAACATGAACGCTATTAATGGCGATGATGAGTGCAAAGGGTGCAGGGGGCGTATTTGCTTGCCCCCCAGCATTATGTTTAGTCGAAGCTGCAGTCTGTCATGCTGTGATTTATCGTACATAAGGCTAATGGCAGCCTGTCAAGATAACAACATTTTATTGGACTTGAAAGTTGGAAGAGAGGGGGAAAAAAAATCCGTAGCCCCCTTCATTTCCAGAATCACTGAACGGTGACTGGTCAACTGAGCAGTTGAGATTTGCTGAATGAGGGAATTTTCTCTCCTTTTTTTTCTTTAGTGAAACTTGGTTAATCTTGGGAAAATTCTCATTGAAGGAGACACATTCTTGGTATGGCTACGCAGCTGTCAGGGCTTTGCGGCATTACTTTTTAAATGTGAAGTGTAGCTGGGTGTTTTTATGAAATGTGACTCTAGCTTTTCTGTGTGTTGGGGGAAAGAAAAGCTTTTTCTTCACTCCAGTGGGCTTGGACATTGTGTATTCTAAAAGTGGGATCAGGAACAACAGCTGCCACATTTACATTCAAATGACTTTCAAGAGATCCTACTTCGTAGTCTGGGCACCTATTCCCATGCAATTTCTCCAGGTATACTCCCTCCAATCTGGGATGCCGACTGCCAAGCAATTTTACTCCAAGAATGAAAAAAAATTAAACTGCAATTCCATATTTTGCATAGAAGTATCTTTTTTTCATAGAAGTTTTGATTTTTTTCTAGAGAATCGAGAGAGTTGCTTGTAAACCCCTAGGAAAGAAAATCTCAATTGTTTCTTCTTGGCAGCAATGAGATTACATGGGGACTATTGCTTAAGTCTTTGGATTCTCAGATGTTTCTACAGAGAAAAAGCCCCCAGTAAGCTCACGCTTCCTCTGGAGATCTTCATAAATATCACATATTGTTGCTGTCGGACAGAAACCTTGTATGTCTGCTGCTTTTCAGGAAACAGAAAGAACACCGTTGTCAAAGCTGATATTGGGGCCTTATGGTCAGTAAATTTATGGACGTACGTGTTTTGTCCATTATTAGAATGGCTGCATGAGGCATCACATTACGTTTTCATCAATTTACAGGTTATACAGTTTACTGTAGCTATGTGGGCTCTCAGTTTTTTCTGTCATTTGACCAAAATATCATGTTATAGAAGATTAAGTGCTTCGCACAGGCTACACTCTAAAAAATGCTGGGTTAAAAACAACCCAAGTTGGGTTGAAAATGGACAAACCCAGCGATTGGGTTGTTTTAACCCAGCAGTTGGGTTAAATGTTTGCCCAACCTGCTGGGTAGTTTTATTTAACCCAACAATTGTTTACAAATTACTATATGTCTGGCTTAAAATGAACCCGGTTGGAAATTAAAAATCAGACTCATAATTACTAGAGGCAACAATAATAATAAAAAAGATGAGCATTTATTAATAAGCAATTTAATAAATGTTTATTGTTTAAATATTATTCAAAAAAAGTATTAATAAATGTTTGTTTATTAAACATATTAATAAATGTTAATTTCCAACATATTTTGGGTTCATTTTAAGCAAGAAATACAGTCATTTTTAAACAATATTTGGGTTAAATAAAACTACCCAGCAGGTTGGGCAAACATTTAACCCAGCCACTGGGTTAAAACAACCCAATCGCTGGGTTTGTCCATTTTCAACCCAACTTGGGTTGTTTTTAACCCAGCATTTTTTAGAGTGTATTTAAGACATTATTGGCTATGACTCGACAACAAATGCTAGACTAAGACACTCTTCTCCGCTCCTCAAATACAGAAAACATTAGCCTTTAAATATAGAGTGTCTAAAGGAAATGCTGTGTTTATTCAAACAACCAGTTATTTACCCTTGCATTGCAAACAAGCAGAGATGTTTCACAAGGTGTGCGCCACTTCATTCAAGCTTGAGGCGAGGCAGAGTTATGCGGTTTACCGACAGCTTGAGGAACCAGTGGAGTTACGAGTTACAAGCTCTTTTTAAACCTTTTCATTAGTTAAATATTTGCAAAATATTTTGCCAGACATGGACGATATATTGCTTTTCCTCTTTTCTGAGCCTGGTCTCACGAGAAAAACTTACCTGTGGGCACGTTTTCGCGATTCGCAAAATACGTACCAATACGTACATATCACTGCAGTTTCAATGTGAAATGTCCACTGAGTGGAGCTAAAAGCATTATTATAAAAAGCCGGAACAGATAAACGTGAATATGGTACGTTTTTATGACGTTGGTTTTTATATGAATCACCGCAGTTCTGATTTGAAATTTTGTCCAGTGGGTGGTGCTAAAAGTGTAGTGCTCCATAATGCTTTTTTAAAATAACGTACCACCAACACTACACCTAAACCTACCTGATAGTGTTAACAAAAGCAAATGTGACATAAAAAGCATCCGTAATTGTGCCGTTATGACTTCAAAACGCTTTTTACCAAAGTGCACGATTTGTAAACAAATATATTTTGGACTTTGCATCGGTTAACCAGCTCCATATGTTCCGCTTTTCTGACATAATAAGCTTGCTCGGTAGCTCAGCTGATACGGAGTTGGACTTAGGACGGGGAAGCCTTGGGGAAGCCTGTTTCACTGCCTCTAGTGTTCATTTCTGTTGGAAACTGCAGTGATATGTACGCATTGGTACGTATTTTTGCGACTTGCGAAAGGCCAAGGTCATGGGTTCGATTCCCAAGGAATGCAAACTCTGATGAAAATGTGTACCTAGATACAATGTAAGTCACTTTGGAAAAAAAAAAGAAAAGCATCTGCCAAATGCATAAATGTAAATATATTGTTGGTACGTTATCTGTATTTTGTTATCATTGGTTAATGCTCATTTCCCCTATTTTTGTGTGTTGACTTAACTTATTTTTACAGTTAGATTACCTTTGACTTAATCTAACGCTCACTTATAGTTAATCTTTAAAAACCTTGATAGTTTAATAACACTTTTATATGTAATCTTTAGCAAATCTCAAAATGAATATACATTTTTCATACAGTACATTATAATGTGGTGATGCCTAAATTCACATAGCATTAAAATGATGTTTTTTAGTTTTTTAATATACTCATTGTCCATAACATGGAATTAATTATTAGCTTAGCAATTTTTAATACGCCGAAGGAATTTTTGGTGATTTAAAAAGGTGGGTAGATGAAACCTGAAAAACTCCAATGAAATCTCATGAGATTTGAAACATTATTTGTTACCCTTAGAAAAATCCCACAAATGCAGTTCACCACGCCATCGTAAGCTGAAGTCGCTTTGAAAAATAGCATTTTGCAACATTGAAATGGTAAAACAAAGGATGGGTTTGCTTCAGTTGACATGCGAACGAAATGCTGCCTTTGAACGCTGGATAATTAATCAATTACTGGCTATTTGCCATCAGCAGCAGTACTGTGCCAGATTGAGGTCAGACTTGAGCATTCTCCATTTATCCTTGTATACTGTGGCATTGTCTGTTTTGGTTGAGTAATGCTAATGCACCTCATGGCCTGTAAATGACCTTATTACTCATCTCAGGAAAGAAAAAGATTCACATGGATGTGTTTAATACTAACTGTTTTTCTTTGTTGGCCAATTGGTTGAATAGTTAGGTGATGAATGCTCTTCACGCTGTTGTGTTTTGATAACAGTCGACACTCGGCTTTTCGACCCCAGGGCCTTTTGTGTTGGAGCCTAAAACATCTGCCTCCCACAATCCTGCGGGGTCGTTGCCTCCTGCGTTTACTCACCTTTGTGGTGATGTTTGGATGCAGAGAAAACTGAAGTAGGTTTTACATTCTCACAAAAATATGTGGATGCTGCTTGTCCATATGAGAACCTGTTGTGGGTGTTTGCCTGCAGATCTCTGCATTTGAATAATGCTAGTTGGTTTCTACGTAGGGACCAGTCCTGTGTAAGTCTATGATTTTTAGCACAAATGGTTATGTGGGTCAATGACTGGATCTATTATTTATTTTCATAAATATGTAATGCATTTCATACAATGACTTGACAACTCAGCTGTGGTGAGCATGTTTTAATTGATGAATTTATGATTTTTTTTTTTGAGGGGGAGGGGGCAAAAAGTAAAAGAGTGAAATTCCTAAAAACACAACTTTATTAATTAGGCATAATCTTTAGGTATTATATATTTTTAAGCTAACACACAAAAGCTATATTTTCAGGAAAAATACAAAGATTACATTTTTTTTAAGGATTTTTTCTTGGCGCATGTGTTTTAAACTAGATATTTAAACTTCAACTTCAAAATTATTTTCATGATTTATAATCACAACATTTTCTTTTGTCAAATAAACTTCAATAATTAATGTGGTTCAGGTAACATAATAATTTGAGTTTCTGTTGATTAAACCAATCGCCTTCATTGTATTAACTCAAATTTTTAATTTCAATGAACTCAAAATGTTAAGGCAACCAGGTACCTTACTTTTTAAAGTTAAATCAACAATTCTTTTTTACAGTGTAGGTATAAACGTTTTTTTCTTTTTACTTTTCTTCCAAAATCATAGAATTAATGATACAAAGACAAAATGTTCATAATTTTTGTTCTGATCCATTATTTTTCAGAAATACATTAATACATTATGGCTTAGCAACTCTACTATGAGCAAATTTTAAAATTTCTGAAATAAAATAAATTTAATATTTTTTGGAGGGCAAATCAGGGTGATTTATACAACTTGTCTTCATAAGGAAAATGTTTCATTAAAATAATTAAAGTTTTGAAAAGAGAATCTTATTTGTAGTTAGGCAATGACATATTTTGTTATTTTTAGTTAGCCTAGTAGTTAAGCAGAATCTTTTTTTATTATTATTATTTTCTTCAGAAGAAATACTAAAACATTTCTATAGAAGTTGGCGTGTGTTATAAACCAAAGATTTTTTTTTTTATACTTCCAAAGATTTTTAGTACTTACAGAGGCAGAGTTATGTGGGACAGTGACATGACGCTCATATTTTTTTATTATTTTTTTGTCCAGATCTTTTAATTTTAGGAAATGCCTAAAAAATTCAATATATAAAGGCATTACATCTTTACTATGATGAGCATTTCTGAATAAAAAAATCATTTTAATACTTTTATTTTGTGTGTTTTTCTTAATTTTGGACACTCTTGTTTGTCACTGACCCATGTGCCAAAGTTTAATGCTTCAGGTCAGTAGGTTGTTCAGTCCCTGACCCTAAATATGAGCAATAGTAACAGTGATTCTTGCCTTAGCAGACACCGTTAATGAACATCTTTGTATGATATTGATTTATTTTCTCTTCCCTGAAAGGCCTGCCTGACGTTGCCTCTTAATAGTAGCTTTTTCCTTGTTCTTGCTGGAGGATCTCATTGTTCATATCTGGCAGAATCTGCTCTTGAAGTGGTCTTTGGAGAGGGGGCTTCGTGTGAAAGGAGGAGGCCATAATATGTGCACTTGAGCCGCTTTCCAGAGAGGCTGGAGGTTCATGTTACCTCTCTTGTGCTGAGAGAAACAGTGCGTCCATTGTGTCCCGCATTTCACGCTACACATGTAGCAATTTCTATGATGATTCACGTAAGTCACTGAAAGCTAATCGCAATCTCCTTGCATGAGTCTTGGATTTCAGTTTTTGTCGCCAGAGCTTAATTTACTGTCACAAACTTGAATGCACCTCATACGTTTCTGCTCAGGTGTCTGGAAAAACACCTACTAGGACGGCCTGTCTGTCTGAAGTATGTCAGCCGTAGATCTTACAAGGTGTTTTTTTGCAACTGAGTATTATGTGTGCTTGGAAATTATTAAAGCTTCTTTCCAGGACTAATAGAGGAAATTGGAGCCATTATAAGATTGCTGAGGCTTTTCAGGCTTAAGACTCATAAAAGCCCGTCTCTGAATCTAGACCCCGTTAATGACAATGCAAAGAGATTTATGATGTTACATTTAGAGAACAGATGCAAAAGTATGGTAGTACTGCAAAAAAAATCCTCAATTTAAAAACCATTAGTCGGAGCTGTGGTGCAGCAGTTGAGCTGTGGTGCTCATGTGGAGAATGCAGGTTTGAATCCAGCTCCATCCCCTTCATGATAATTTTGTCAATCTAAATAAATAAATAAATTCATCTAGTGTAGCCACATTGTAGTAGTTGTGTGGGGAAGTGTTGCACGTATTGAGCTGTGATGCTTATTCTTCAATATTTTCTGGAAATATTGACGAAATTGATCATTTTCATAGTGTTGTGTGGAATTTTTTTTGATTTTTTTGATAAAAATTTTTTTTAATGCACATTCACGGTCTAAATGTGTCCACCTTATTTTTTATGTAAGAGCAAGCGTAGCCATTTTTTACTTGAATTTTACATTATGCTGCTTGATATTGCAAACTGGTATTCGTTTACTTTTCATATTATTTTAATATATTACTACTATTTACTATAGCGGCTAATGAATTGGAATCGGTCTCACACATTCTCAGGAAACAGCTTACTTCTGTGTTGAAAAAGGTGGATTGTATTTATCAGTGGCACAAATGGTTGGCTCAACCAATGGCGTGAGATTGGGGTGGGGCTAACTTTGTATCTGACCAATGGCAGATGGGGGGATGTTTAGTATTTATGTTCCTTTTGATTCCACTAGCGGCAAAGAAATCACACTCTTCACCGATGAAGTCAAGATAAAATGCCATTTACAAACCATTTTATTTCTGTAATGTGACAAATTACAAAGTAAGAATGGAGCCAGACCAAGGGCAAGTTTGCTGAAGTAGCTATTCAGCTATTGGTTAATATTATCTAATAACCTGTGCAGTCTAGGCTAAATGATTTCAGCGGGGAAGTTGTTTCAGATTAGCAAATTTTCGCCCACTTTTTCAGCATGAATGGTTCAAGAAGTATTGTTCCCATAGGGATTTTTAAAAAGTCCTTAAAGCATTATAAGCCATGAACCGAATCTAACAGCGCTAATGTGAATTACAAAATTCCAAACATTGATTTGAAGAAAAAATTAGGTGGAAATAAAAAGACCATGACTGTGTAATTAAAGGTCTTCTGAAGCAAAGTGATGCATTTGTGTAAAAGAATACCCATATTTAACAAGTTATGAAGTAAAATATCTAGCTTCCGCCAGACCGCCTGCTGAATTTATTATATTTTTTTAAGCATTACAAAATAATACTAACTACATTTCAATCATGTCAACTCTGAAAGTAGTTGTGGCATGTTAATGAATACGACAGTGTTATTTGGTCTTGACGAACTACATCTGCTATGTTGCTGCTTCAGAATAGACATACATGTATCCTGTAACAGATTTAGGCAGGTGGAGCTGGGGAGGTGGAGAAACTAGCCTACAGCGACCATTGAACCAGACTATTTAAATGTTGAGCAAGCAATCTCATTGGCTACAGATTGCATGTAAAGGACCTATCAACCTGTGCCCTCTAGAGTTTCATGACAGATATGGACATGCACAAGTACTCTGAAGAGGCACTAATGATTGATAATGTAGCCTAAACGATGATTATGTGTAACATGACTCTTCCTGAAACCAAAATAATTTGGTTCAAATCGTTTGTAGAATTAGACTTGATTTTTGGTTTCATAAAGATTGTTGAAAGCAAAGCCTTTCGGCTGGATCATGTGTCGAAGGTTGCATCATAAAACAAAGAAGTGACACATTTTGTGTTTGTTATGGAGAGTGATTCAGTCGTTTTGCCGGGCAGCGTTGAACTCCAGTGGCCATGCTGCAACCTCAGCTCTAGAGAGAGGGAAAATAAAGGTAGTGACTAAGCCTGGGCCGCTGACGAAACCCACTCTGTCCTGTGGCAGATCTGCCTCTTCTGTCGAGAAAGACTCCAGGGATTGAGTGCGTATGCGAGCGAGAGCGAAACGGAGGAAGAGAGAGCGTGCGTGTGTGTGTTTGTGCGTGCAAGACAAATACAAGGCAGAAATGAGAGAGCGGGCCACTACACAAAGCTGTGGGAACAGAGAACAAAGTGACATGTAAATAATAAGATGTACTTACGGTGTTTGAGAGTTGCATTATCCGGGCACTTCTTGTGACAGCCGTCACATATTTTCCTGCTATCAGACTAACAAAGTGGCGCCCACATTTTCTGCATGTATGGATTCCTCTCTTCAGATTAGACTCCCCAGTGGCGTTTCATCATGTGGCACATAATCTTATGCAAGATGGTGAAATGGCAGTTAATTTGCAGGTAATTAGACCCCAGTGATTTGCCATTGAAAGGACACCAGAAGTGAGGACTGTGTTTGAATGTCATGCAGGCTGCGGCACTCATTACGTTAGGAATGTTTTTGTTGGAATAACTGCTACGTAATGTTCCGAGGCGTTAATCACTGAAAGTCATATAATATTACGTTAGATAAAGTACATTAGGTCTGGAGTCATTTCTGGACGATTGGGCGGCAGTTACTCATTGAGAAATGGTTTCGCATTGTAAGTGTGAGGAGGAAATGCAGAAAAATGGCCTGAACCATAATTTCCCTGTTGCGGTTAACTGATTCGGTCCAATGTTAAAAATAATTTATCTTTAAAATTCAATACTTAATATGCAGACAACTATAAGTAGGCCATTACATGTGCAACCTTTTTAAGGCCTATTCCAATTTACTTTTATGATGGCCTAAATGAAATAAGTTAATGTTTTTTTTTATTTTTTTTATATAACATTTTATAGGAAAAAAATTGAATTCATCTGTTATGTTTTAGTGCAAAACTTGCTAGTAAATATTTTGTCTGAATGTAAAAACATCTCTCTTTCACTGTATTAAATTATTTATTTTTTTTTTAAATCACATTTGGAGCACTGACGGACTGTGAAATTGAATGTTTATGAACCCTTCAAACTGAGCCCAAAATATTACACTGCCATAATATGATAGTATTGGTTTTTTTTGTTTATTTATTTTTGTAAATATGGCTTGGCTGTTTTTTATTGTTTGGATACCAAATAATTCATTTAGATATGNATTTAGATATGGAAGAATTGTTCAAGGAATGGTAAAAATGTGGAATAGAATTTGTTGTGATTTAAATTGCTTGTATTTTTTCCCTACTTTTTTGTTCCTACTTATGAGTTTGTAAATCGTAATTATGAAATAATGTGCGTTCATTGATTGGAATAAAATGGACTCAACCAAGTTTCATTTCTTTTTCACTTCCCGACTAAGACATGTAACATAATAAAGAGCAAAGGATGCACATTATAGGTGTGATGCTGATGCCTTTATTTTATTTTATTTTATTTTATTTTATTTTATTTTATTTTATTTTATTTTATTTT